>JABUQX010002949.1:82500-111602 GCA_015478945.1 Trachelipus rathkii
CCCCGGGAGGCATGGAAATAGTCCAAACCCCGTAGTCCCCAAGCCGAGAAGACCCCATCCTACCACGGGGTGGATTTACCCTTGGGTATTCTTTAAGTTAAAAAAAAATAACTATAAAGATTTAATTTAACGAGTAACGTATAAAAAAGTCTCTAAATAGGATTTCTACTCATATTATTATAATTTATGAACAATATTTTTTTTTTTTTTACATTTCTTAACTAAAGTTTAAAATTAAAATGTATTCCTTTTCCCTAGCTATTGTAGTTTTAATATATTTTTTTATACCAATTTAACACTAAAATTGCACCAGCATTCCAGCAATGTATTCCTTTCCCTGGTAGCTGTTGTAGTTTTAGAGATATGGATTTGCTTTCTAGAGGCGACCTATATATATATATATATATAGATATAATATATATATATATATTATATAGATATATATTATATATTATATATATATATATTATATATATATAATAAATATTTATATAATTATATATATATACAGTTCCTTATTAATATATTGTATCGGAAAGATAAAATTAAAGTGTTGAAACGAAATTAAAATGCATGAAAATAAATAGTGTCTTAATGAAATGTTTTTGATTTTATCTAAAAGAAAACCCACATTTGCAAAAGTATTTTATCTGATAATACTTTTTTAGCCTTTAATTTTAAATGATGCACTTATTTATAGTAATATTAATTTGTAGTTATATGTTTATGATATAATGTGTATTTTTGACTAGTAATACAAGGGGGTTGTAAATGAATAGTCTATATGTATATCGTAATATGATTGAATATGGGTAATATAGTTTTTGGCAATGTGAGGGGTCGCGGATGGGGCCCTGTGGAAAAAAAACACAGCGCGAGCCCAAAACATCAAGGAAAATTTAGATAGTTCTTGAAAAACTAAGTTTACGGTGAGGGGAACAAACAGGTGGGGAAAAGGGTATAACGACTAGTATTACGGTGTCAGTAACCTTCGAAAGTAGCAAAGGAACACGGTGGGCGGCCGGGGGGGAAGTAGGCGACTGCCAACAGAGAAAGCGCAAGTAAGCGACACCGGTAGACGGAGTGGCACAAGGGAAATGGAAGTGCAAGAGGGAGACGGGGTGGCAGAGAGAGCGAGAGCGAGTCGAGGTCGTGACGACGGGCATGGGAAGGAACAGAGAAAAAACTAACAATGCGTGCCACGGCAAAGGTGGGGAACCGGAAGGGGGAAAACCCTCGCAAGAACAGTCATGTTTCTAATAATGAAGGGGCTCTGCGGTTCTGGTAAATTCCGCATATCAGTATCCAGATCCGCAAGTAAGATTTAGGCGTCATCTCAAAAGTAGTAGATATATAATTGCAAGGCAAGGAGGAAGCTCTCAGCTCTGGATAACCTGACTTGATTTGGCGTGATGTCTGATCCAGTAATAGGGAGTCGTCTGCTGTCAGGCAAAGGAGGCAGCACGAGGACCAGAGTCAAGAAAAAAACGTCAAGCACATCAGATCCAGATGAAAACGAGGAACAATCACACGGTGGAATCGCAGGGCAGAACAGGCCGAGAACGGACTAGGCGACTCATACCAATGTGGAAAGAAAAAAATCCGGCATAAACAACACGCATAACGAAAAGAGTGGAAATACATGGGCACCTGTGAGAGATGACCCCCACTCAGCTCTCACTACATTCTGTGTATATTGTGATATGAATTGTACTATTACGAAACTATGCCACGCATATATTATCGTATCTGCGACCTCAGCGATCTCTATTATCAATCTCACAGGATCACACGATGGTCCAGATTGGTGTGCGTAGCTGCTCGGATGAGAAGAATTAGTACAGTCTTCCTGCTAATGATGCATGTAACCACTTTCTTCACACAACCTCCATAAACTGAGCGAGCCAATAACCGGCACAACATATGATAGTTCATCGCCATCTTGAAATAAGATTGTTGCCTAAGATAATCCTGTCATAGACAAAACGGACCTACACACCAGGCGACGCGTATCGAGCACACGAGTAACGGATAGGAATAGCAAAAACTGCTCCTAAACTATATTGTCTGCGATCCGTCTACATATACTGAGGAGCCTGCGAACCTAACACAGTCGACTCCCATGTACGCACAGGTATATAGCGCGACTCAAAACAATCGACTAAGGTAATGCACCTTTGACATTTCTACCAAATATGAATTACTGTAATTAATCATAGACGAACCTCGGCAGTACTGCTGCAGTATTCGTTCTACCCACAAAGTTAATGGGTATCCACGTCAATTGTCGTCGAATGAGTAGGAGCCTCTTAATCATCCGTTCTGTCTCATCTTAACCTCAAACGTTACGCTGTCACCAAAACATAATAACAATTTCTCGGGAAATTGAACGATTACTCTTTTTACGTAACGGAATCACGTGACATTACAACCAAGATCACGAGAGTGTCTGTAGGAGCACGAACATCCGTTCTAACCGTGTCCATTAAGCTACAGGCATCACGACATCGGTAGGTTCCTTCCGCTTCTACTGCGATCCAAATGTTCAGGACGTGGACGTTCTCTTTCATACACACCTTTTTGTTTATCATGGAACCATTCTTCCTCTAATAACTCACGTATATAGTTGAAACTGATGAATAGAGAGGTGACATTTCTAAGACCAAGTATTTTACTCTAGTCGAGGAATGCCCCACTCCATCTGACACTTGGATGCACGTGAGCAATAAAGTTCACTCATGGAGCTTTCGCTGCTTACTATGACGACGAATTGATTTATCTGTACTGTCGCCGCTTTCACACGGACTTATCACTGAGATCTTGCTTTCATAGAGGTTTATCCTGTAAAAATTGTAGATGGATGAAAAAAATTCATGGTATTATGAAAGTGGCAAGAGAATCTGGAATGATTACTAAAAATTAATTTTAACTGTAATAAATGACTACATTGTTATGCTCGAGCGTGCAGTTTTTGATCTTCGTGCGTGACTGTTTGATACGAACTTTAATAGTTATAGTAATGTGCTTGACACAAGTAATTATCCTTCTGAAACTTTAAACTTAATTTAATTCTCCTCCGGTACTTTTCTTCTTCGTTTCCCTTAGATAGGTAGCGAGTTCTTTGGGAACAGTATTTAAATTGAATATTGTCTATATCAACTAGAGAAATTTAAATAAATATAGAAATAACTCAGTATTATAAGTGAGTCATCAGGTGTTCAATCGTTACATGTACGCCTTGACGTATAGATCCACTTTTTTCAGTAGACTGTACAATTGTAATCTTTTGAGTAATTAATTACACCACTAGAGGTTATACATCTTCTTAGTAGACTTCATTTCATTAGTTATACTTGGGCGCGTAACCGTCTTATTATACAGTGAGTACCGATATAAACACTCTCATAATAAATACTACATTTTAGACCGATACTAATATAGTCTTTAAAGTACTTCATCAACAGTCATTTATATGGATGTTGAACGACTACACTGACCGCCTTACTTGTAAGGTAAAACACCCTAAAAGTAACATAATAACGCTCTCTTTTCCTTAGGGAGCGATGTCAATTATTGCCTCGTCTTATGTTTTTCTGAATGTACATTAACAAGTTACTCCTCTAATAGTCAAGTTTCTGTTCTCATTCGATAGAATAGTAATGTAGCTGTTCAATTTACACGGTAAAGGAGACGTGATATTTACTATGGCGTTTAGTTAAAATAAGCTTATTATGGAGTTAGTAGCTGCTTAGTGGATCGTCATATTGATGAAGCTTATATACGTATGGTTTCGTGACGGATGGTTGACGCTGTCTATATCCTTTCATAAGGTGCAATCGAAAGCTTCATTTGATGCTGAAGACATATCTCTCCTCTGCGATTGCTATTGTGGCATCTTGTCTCGCCCGTGACAGAACTTAAACGTGGACTAATGAAGTCTTCGAGGCTTCGAATCGTGGTAAGTCTTTCCTGCACGTTACTACCGCATTGCAGACCTGCAAGCTTACGGCGGTTCTCTATTCCCATCTGTTACAAGCTCTAGCTTTCTACACCTAATCATGCTACATAGTCTATAGCTCTCTCTCGTCCATCTCTCACTCTCAGATGCGAACTCTATATCCTCGCTCATGGAAAAAGCCCACGCAGCCACCACGTTTAGAATCACTGACTACGACTACTGCTACTGTCCTATTAGGCCTAACTTTTGATGTGCGCGAGCCGTCGGGAGAGCTGTCGATTCTCGAGCTGCGTCATCAGTATGTGCTGAGTGTCATGTGCTTGTGCACAGTCAGAGACGAGCCTACTCCGTTCTACCCCGATAAAAACTCGCTAAGCATAGAACTAATCGAGCAATGATGCTCATATCACAAATATACAGTAGTGTATAACGTCACGATTTTTAATAGCATCGTTGTAATCACAGAGCAATAAAATTAATCAAAAAAAGTATAATGGTGTGTCAGAGTCAGGGTCAACAACTGAGTTACACTTACTCAAGCGACACTGAGATATGACACGACAATAATGAAACGGTGTAATTTCTTAGGACCAGAAAAGAGATTAAAATTTGAGTGCTTACCAAGAAATGTATTTCAACGCAGGAACATAACGAAAAAAAATTTTCTTTAACCAAAGCTGCAAAGAAAAAAGAGTTAATTGTCAGATGAGGAAAGCGAGAGCTGGAAAAATAACTTGGCCGTATATGAAAGGGATAAGTGTACGTTAGGGTGAGTGTAGATGCAAGAAATGTGGGTGATTTATTTAAGTAACAGAGTTTGGATGCGACATGTAGGATGTATTGCACGTAAGATATACGAGTAATTTACGTGTGTATAAATAGAGTGATTCATGATATAATGATTGAGATTAACTTGTAATAATGATATAGGTATATCAGTGTGAAGAAGACAGGGGTTATAGCATACACTGAGTCATGATAGTGTGTCACGGGCTGTATAGATGCGGAATGTATGTATGAATGTAGTAAAGGGTCGCTGGGAAAAGAAACTGTACACGTTCGAGGCCCAATATAGACGACAAGAAAAATAGCTGAGTGAGAGCGGAATTAAAACAAATTCACGAGGTAGTTAAAAGGATAGTATTAGTCCGACAGTAATAAAGGTCTGAGATATGTGAAAATAGTATTCTTGCAGTCCTGTAGACAACCGCCAAGTTGAGTAGTAACAAAATCAAGTCAGAAATAATTGACCACAAGGATTTTGGATATCTATCTTTCTGCTCCAGCTCACATCTTATATGGTAAAATTTTACTTCCTATTACATCACTGAGATAGTTAATAAGAAATAAAGGCTCCCCCACCCTCTCCAAGAGTCCCATTGACAGTGGTGACTATATAACATATTTTTTAATAGGACATAATTTTTTTATTGACGAACCATACATTGTGGAGGGGCCGAGCAAAGAAGTAACGATAGTACGTGAAATCTATAAAGATAGGACCTCTTGCACTAAGTAGAAGAGGATGAACAGTGAGAGAGTAAGGCGCACACTAAAAAGTATTATAAGTCAGACGGTATAGAGAACTCACTCAAAAATTCAACTCTCTAGGGATTAAATACAAGAACTGGCATCACTACCTAATGTATTATATATACTATAAAAACAAAACAAATTAAAACTCATTTCAGAATAATAAATAATAGGATATATCAATCCCAAACGTGTATAAATTCTCTACGAAGAAATAAATATACTCCATCCGTTAAGTAACCTTAACAAAATGCTATTTTAGAAATATTCAGACTCTGCAAATTGATTTTACCATAATTAGCTGAAAATTAGTTTAATGTTAGTGCTAATAGTGATAAATAGATTATACTAAGTTCAAACAATACCGCACTAAAATTACATTAATTACAGTTGATCAATGCTTACACAGGGGCTAAAATAACAATATATATAACTTAAATGAGGACATATATTCTAGAGGAAGAAGATTTGAAACTCGTTAGAGGGGTCAAATATAATACAAAACTATGCCATATCACCCAAATATGTCGGGATGATATTATGATTGTGTCATAAACACTTGAAAGTCATTATAGTACACACATACATAAATGCAAAGTGTGATTTCGAGTGCATGAAAGATAAATCAAACTAAAACAGTGTGTGCACAACATAACCTCTGTGCATCTAGAAAAAAGAAATATATATACACAAAAACTAGCAAAGGTGGCAATCATCAACGCAGCACTGTAAATGATACGCAGAACGATATATACGAGGAAGGAGCTGGAGCGAATAAAAAATCGGTCCAAGAGGCAGGAGAACTACCTCAGAGGTATTGGAAAAAATAATCACAAGGATGAGAAAATATATGGAGTTGAATGGGGAAGGAGATAAATGAAGAGAAGGTATATAAGAGATCATAAAAGGAATCTATACGTTCAAGCAAGATAGGGAACAATTCCATGTGGCACAGGCCCCCAGGGTAAAGGACAAAAATCAAGAAAGCAAATAGCAAACAAACTTACTAAGATTCTCAAACACTATATAGATATGCAGGATATCCGAGACCATCCTGAGTACGAAGTAGAGAGGTTACCGACGCTGTAGCAAAACGGACGTAATTAGGTGCAATTTAGTATACTCATTAAAACGTACACGAAACCACGTAAAGTACTCACACTGGAAAAGATGGCGGCACTATACATGTATGAACAACGGTATAGTAACACGGAGAGAATGTCGTTCCGACCCATTATAGTCGAAACACGTTGCCCAGTTGACAAAAACATATAATTAGTTACTCAAATAATCGAAATATATGGACACTGACTTAATAGATTACTAATGTGTTATTATGAATCATGAGTAAAAAATAACAAGATCTTTAAAGACCTCATAATTATAAATTAACTATCTGAATTATATTTAGTTGAGTAATATATAAATAATTAGAAAATATAAATTATCTTGGAAACCGACTCAAGTAATTAATAAAATTAAATGGAATTAAATTTAAAAAAAATACTTTAATGAAAATAAAATAAAATTAATGAATATGTACTGCTTTCACAAAAATTTAAAGTTATTTATATTATTCCAATGGAACAATGCAGTTAGATATGTCCGCTAGATATCTAATTACATACATGCGCACCGAATATTGATATTAGAACATTACTTTAGATTTAAGTACCAAAAATCATTATTAATTTATGCTGTTATAATATATTTGCCTTTGCAATACAGATCAACGACCATACATGTAGATATACATGCGATATGTACGAGATTTTAGTAATGAGTAGCGAATTCATATAGGTGTATATGAGAGTGCAATACAACTGATGATAAATGCAAATAGTAAAAGTACTCTAACATTTAAATTTTCGGTAGCAAGGATCCTCGCCCTATAAATATGATATATAAAAATAATATAAATATTTATTGATTCAAAAAATGTGTATAAATAGATTTAAGAATATATTAGTATAATAAAAATATTATAGACTAGATTGAATATTTGATAAGGTAATCATTTTAATCTTATAACTTTGAAAAATTTATCAAGATTTGAAATATCATACAAGCGAAATCCGTCGCAATATTGTCACGATGTGACAAGTAATGTGTAGAGGCGAATGCAGACCAGAGAGCTCGCACTCCTCTCATAGTTTACCCTGGCAGTAGCAACAGTTTCCTCAAAGTGACGAAGTAAGGTTCCAGCCACAAAATTACCGATAGAAATAAATATAACCTCCCCTGATATTAGATGACAGAAGCCATACAACTCTGGGTGAGGAATGACATGCAAAAACGTAGAAACCAGTTGTTAGAAAGAAAATAAAAATATTACAAACTATATTCTAGAAATATGTTTAGCATAAACTCTCTAACACGACCACAAAGATGTATTCACGCAAGCTAAAAAATAAGATTGCAGACTACTACGAAAGCTTATAGCTGGCTGCATCTAAGTCTGAGCTAGAGTCTAAATATATAGCAATGCCAACCTACACCGCTCACTTCAACAAACTAGCTCATTCTGCAAGACACGATCCCGCACTGAATTGAGCATATAAAGGAATAGTCATCAACTATAAAATATATCTTTTATACTTATACACATTGCTTAGATTAAATTTAGGTTTATATAAATTAATTATACAATTAAAACAATAAAAAACGGCAATATATTCACACATCGATAATTGTAAACTACCCACATTTATTTAAAACACATATTTATTTACTTATGTAATATATAAGATAATAAATAAAACTACTCCTTAGATTACCATAAATGGAACCATCAATAAACTAAACAAAAGTAATAATAAAATGTCGTAAGGCAATTTTGTAGCTTATCCAAAAAAATGTATTCATCCTTAGTTAAACAATACAATAGTGAATAAGCGGAAGTAAAAAAGAATCAAATGAAAATTCATTCTTACTTTTTTACTATTTATACGGATTCAAGTAATTTAGATTACGCCTCTTAACGAATCACACAAACTCTTAAAAACAGATAAGTTCAAAGAGTATGTATATATTTATCAATTATTTAGTTAACCACTAAAATATATACAAGAATCTAAATAGAGAGGGGCTGGATTGGGTAGAAGGTATCCTTGTAATATATCTTACGATAATATTATTCAAAGGAATATACAATCTTGACATTCGAATACAGAATTAAAGAAAATTCACGAATAAATCGGGACTTTATGGAGGCTTTACCACGACCTACTAAAAAAAAATACATTATATTATTCATAATGAAATAATATATTTAATTTATATTAAGAAAGTAGTTATATATATATATAAAAATCAAGAAATAATTAATATAAGGTAATATATATTTATTATGAAATATTTCCTTTTCGAGCATATTTTGATGATTTAAAAATGAATTAATTAATTAAATAATAATAAGATGATAATGATAATAAGATGAATAATAAATAATAAAGATTGAATAATATTATATAATGATAATAATAAGATAATATATAATAATAATAATGAAAGAAAATGAATAATGTAATTAATCAAATAAGTAAATTAATAATAATAAGATAACATAAATAAAATTAAAAAGCTTCAACAAACACGACCGAATGTACTAAAATTCAGAATTTTAAAAATAAGTATTTTAGAAAAGGATGAGTTCTCATTGGTAGATAATAGAATTATTAGTATGTTCTCAGCTTATACAATAAAAAGAAATCAATATATATACAGTATATTTTGGACCGGAGCCATTGCTTAAGTATACAGTAAGATATTAGATATAGATTAAGAAATGAGACAAAATAATTAGATAGATATGAGGATATTGCAATAGGCATAGCCTGACCTATTAATTTTAAGACAAGATGAATGAAAATTACAGAATTTGAGTAATATACATTAATGTACGCACATGATACTTATTTACAAACATAGTTTTTAAATGCTAGTCATAAGTTAAGAAAACGAAATAACAAAAAAACAATAAAATAATCATAAAACACAAAAATAAAAAAATTTTTTGGTTAATCGAGTGAACCACTGTTATCAATGGTGATGGTATTTATGCAATAAAATAAGCAAATCTTAATAGGGTTTTGTAACACAAAAACAGCGATGCTAGTAATTAAATAATAAAATAACATCCCCACGGATAATTTTATTAAAAAAACTGAAATAAAAAATCAATAAAAGAAAAATCAGAACAATAACAGAATAAACTAAGTAAGAATTACAAGAATTAGTGTTATAGATAAAATATAATAATATAGAGAGATATATATAATATATATATATATATATAGATATATGAAGAGGGTAAAGAGATAAATATATATAAAGTATATAGAAAACTAATATATATATATATTAGAATTAATAAATAAATAGAATAGATATATATATATTAATATATTATATAATATAATATTAGTAAATATATGATTATATATGATATATAAATAGATATATGTATAATAAGTATAAGTATATATATATAAATATATAATATATAATATAGGATATAATAAATATATATATATATTATAAAAGTACCTTAAAATAGTTAATTATATACTAATTATATTTATATATAATAGAGTTATATAATAGATATATAATATATTATATATGTAATATTATAATTAATTAAATAATAAATATATATATATATATAGTATAATAGTAAAATATATATATTAAAATTTAATAATTAATTAATAATATAATATATATTATAAATATATTATTAATTGATATATGTTTATATAATATTAATAAGTTAATATTATAAATAATGTAACATATAATTAGATATTAATATATATATTATAATATATTAGATAGTATATATAATAGTATAGAATGAAAGTTATAGCGGAAGATAATATATTAAGAGTATATAGGAGCAGCCTCAAAAAATAATGGTTATTTTATGGACTCGTTCATCTTAATATATAACTAAGTTAAGTATATGATAAAGCATAAGCATAAATGACATATAAAGCGTCAACATATTATTATGAGTATTATAATTATATACGGCTTAAGGCAAACAGGCAACAAAAAATGACGCACATATTTATTTACTCACTGAGTAGGAATACTAGCCAAATATTGCAACTTCATTTGACGCTTATGCCCATCACTACTCAGATAACATACTATACAAAATTAATAATATATATAATATATATATATTATAGATTAATATAAGTATATATAATATTAATTTAATATAATATTATATATATATATGAATAATTATATAATAATATAATGATAATATTGATTACAATACTATATATTATTATATATAATATATAGATTATAATATATATATATATATTATATAATTATATAATTAAGATAATAACATATATAATATAATATATATAATTATATAATAAGAAATAATAAATATATAAGATATATATACTATAATAATATATATATAATATATAGTAGAATTATATATATTGATATATATATTATATATATATAATATATAACTATATAATAATATTATTATTATATGATTAATATAATTATATTATATATTTACACATTGACACACGCAGTCGACTCACGGGAGTCAGAGACTACCTTATAGCAAAAGTGAGTAGGTATTAAGAGTATAGTAGGTGATGTATGAACGAGTCCTAAAGATATTCATCTAAACGCATGTATAATTTAACGCAGTAATGAGCACAAGGGACGCAGCCTTTAAAGTAAGGGAGATTAAATTGAGTTAGGAAAACAAAGAAGTAATTAGGAAGATGGAAATTCCATTCAGAAGCAAAGGTGGGCACGATGAGAAAAGATTAGAGAAGCCCGCAAGCGTAGACAAGTCTGGATAGTTACTAATATTCAACACAAAAACTACATGTGCCGACACAGCACCACCTTGTGCTTATCGTGGGACGTCGTAAAAGGTATATGGATGGATACAGTCTACGTAGAGTATGGGAGTTCCCTCGAGCACAACTGATAGCCGCTACTAGAGTATAGGTATACCGATATTTATGTGAAAAGTCAGATTAAAGCACCGATATTATCGCGCAACGACAAAGGAGTAGTGTAGAGGGTCGTATGTTGAACTAGAAAGTTATACAGGGCAGTTTTAATAAGCCGTTTATGGTGACCTTTGATCTACGACCCTATAGATCCAAAATAAGACCGTGGAGGTTGAAAACCAGGAGCCACCGCCCAGCTATAATGTGAAGAAGTACAGTGACTCCGATACAAAGGCAGGTAATGAGATCTGTACAGAAAATACACTATTTGATATAGTGTCTGGAGACATACTGAAGAAGAGGAATGAAAAAGTCACGCAAGTCTAAATAAACAGAAACTCCCAGTTTTTCCTTTTGAGGCCGCCGAAAACCTAGGCAACCGTGAATTAGTGTAGATGTGAGGTTTTACGCAAGACATTTTGAGTTTATGTATTATAAGTAAGGCCAAGAATTGTTTATATTTGTCAATCAAGGATTAAGAGTAACGGATGAGAGGAGCGAGTAGTAACGTCAGAAGAGTATAGAAAAAGTTAGGAAAGGTGTTTATATTAGAAGATGAGTATACGAGATTATGAAAGAAGTTGGGTATTTAAAGAATTTTATAAATTTTACATCAAGGTTGAGACGATCCCCTATCACTCTAAAGAGGAATATATTCTGTCAGGAATCAGGTATAGAGAATTAATAGAAATGCGAAAAGGTTAAGGACGAGTAGATAGGCTAATGTATCTATAAAAGTAATAAGAGATTTTGAAGTCAAGAGAATGTTTGGAATATTATGAGTTGAGAAATGAAGGATCGAGTCTCATACGGGCATATGAGTGTAAAGATGTAAATAAGAGTTAGATGTGCATTAACAGGATAGAGAGAAATGAACCGATATATAAGATAGCACACGCTCGAACTAATAGAGATAAGAACAAGACGACGAGAGCAAAGTTATAACCCTGATATAGTCCATAGGAGGGAGGATGGCAAACACTACATAAGAATAGAGAGAGAAAACAAAGTAGAAAAAGAACCGTGAACAAGGGAAGTCAAAAAAGTCTTGACAGCACAAATCAACAGGCCGTATTTGAGCGGATTTGTAAAGCGTAAAGCGGTAGACTCCTACGCTAAGCAAAGAGAAGGAGGAAAACCCATAGAGGAGGAGTTATGAGAGAGTCAAGTGGACGCGTGCCATACCCCGGTCAAATACTTTGGATATATTATGTCAAGCGCCACCACGCAGTCTCCCCGTAGTTCCCTAAGGGCGGAGAAAACCATAAATCGGTATAAATATATAGGAAAGATATCGCTTCAAGATGATCACTACGAGCGCCGAAAGAGCATAACGTTAACTTGGCGATCGGAAAGAAGTGAATGAGATTCTCAGATAGAATCTAAGAAGTGGAGAGTTTGGAGAAGGTATTTCAAAAGAAGCTTAGAGATGAGATATAGATAATACAATGATTAGAAGCTTTATTATATAGGAGGTCAGTGGATATAGTTAGAATAAGGTGATTTAGAGCGGCTATCCTTTTTTTACGGAATAAGGTTTAGGGGACATACAATATGGAGTGCGCTTCCAAAACATACTTGAGGGAGAAAGTGACCTAGATAATGAAGAGGCATAGTAGAAAGTATATAGGTTAGTATTGAGTCGAGGGGCGGGAGTCAGCACGGAAGCAGCACTCCTCAAAAAGATCGGGAGAGAGAATTGCACAGTACGCGCCAACCACTGCCGCCTTCCCTCCACTGGCTCTCATAGATTTCAGAGAAGGCCATGGAGAACACCCCTAGATCAAACTCGTACGATCACAGCAAAGAGCAGCCTAGAGACACCTCGAGATGGCACCGAGAAAGCACGGAGAAGCCAGCGGCACTCCAACTGACCTCTCGCACGAAGGGTTTAGTTATGAGTGAAATATAAGATGGAGGCCGAAAGATAGTAAGTTTGGAGCCTTTTCAAGTTGGAGGGATAAGGTTATATAGCAATCACTTAAGGACATCAGAGCAGAATAAGAGGAGGAAATAAGTAGATGAATTTTAACAGAAGTTGTTAGAGATTAGATTTTGGACAAGGAAGCCAGAAGGATTGATGTCGTATATAGAGGTAGTGAAGAGAAGTCAGAGAAAGAGTTCATGCGCACTTTAGTAGATTCGTTTTAATGATAGGTGCCACTTTTGCTCGAGCGAAGAGAGTATCCCTGCAAACGATTCTAGCTGAATGAAAAATTAGCTGAGGAGGATGAATAGGAGGGAATTAGGAGAGTTTTGTACCACACTGCACGGATACTCAACAGTCTGCTGGAGCCCCTGAGTGGATGGAAATATTCACACGAAAGGAGAACATAAGACATATCGTGAAATCCGTCTAACCATGGATTAATATGTGAGAGAGTGAAAATAAAGGAGTGATTAGTCTGCGACATGAAGAAATGAACTAGCCGTCAGCTTCGCGTCGTATCAAACGAATTACGCTCACCAGCAACTTATAATTGGCGAAATGATAGCACGCAACGGCGTTCTATACAAGAGTTCAAAAGCCATTCGAGTCCGAATATATTAAGTTAAGTGAGCAACGTAGAAGCAAACGCACACACAATGCCCGCCACAGATTACAGACCGCTGTGATCATAAATGGTGTTGCCTACTGAAAAGATAGCGTCGAGTGGAATTTGCGTAATAAAATAAAAATATGGAATATGTACTGTCAGGAATATGTATCATGAATAAAGTAAGAGCGTGGTAGCAAAATTAAGCTCAGTTGAAGTATTATGTTCGTTGATTCAAAAGCTATAATTGATGTTCGTTAAAGTAGTAGAGAGTGACAAAAAATATCATGAACAGTATCTCCCGGGTGCGGAGTGTGCAATGCACGATAGATGTGGAGATAAGGAGAAGGTAATAATGTTGGAGACCGCCATATGAGCGGATAAGAGTGATCACGTCACGGATAATAATAAGGTAGGTATACTCAGAGAGTGCATGTAACTAGACTACAGAGAGGAAGGGATGAATTGACTAAAGATGAACTTATTAGGAAACACGTGAATGAAACTGTTAATACAAGGTATTTGTGAAATGTAGTAAGGAGTGTTTATTAAGATGAGCGATGCTAATCATTAGTTATAGTTAAGTAATCAGTACTGTATTAAGTGGCAATAGAGAGGTGAGCTGTGCGCGGAGTGGAAGGAGATGGTAGTTCAGTAGAAAGGATGTGAGCCAAAGCCGAGGGAGCACTGTCGTTATTATATATGTGCGGTTATAAAAACATGAGGTGAGTGGTTACAAAAGTAAAGAGGAGTGAAAATAAGTATAGAGAGTCGCAAAGCAATAACAAGACGAAAGGATGGGTGTTTTATGAGAGTCGAATTAAGGATATTAAATATATGACAGAGAAGAACGTGTGGATTCGAGACACATAAGAAGGATGGAAACAGCGACAACCTTCTCCTGAAAAAAGATTTACAAACATAGTTATATCGGCGAGCTCATACTTCAGGACTCAGGTAAAGGAAGAAGAACGGCGATCCCCTATCGGTTGAGTGAGGAAGCTTGAGATTTCTCTCCTAACGAAACATTGTATGTGTGAAATATAACAGTGGTGATGTACAATTTGGTATTATCATTGCGAGCTCTGTTGTGAGCTCTCTCACGAAGGAAGTTATAAAGGTACAGGATTATGATCTCAAGGCTGTAAACTGAGAGGATGGTCTTTAAGGCTATGCTTAGGAGTTGCTTTTGAGGCTACATAGCCCTTTATTGTTTTGTCTCTCCTTACAAAGTGTCTTCTGGTGTGCAGAATCGTCACGAGCATATGAATTACTACTCGTCTGAGAAATACCCGTGTTTATTTTGCGAATAAGTCTTACACCACTCTCGATTTCCACTTTAGCGTATTTGTCCATGTTTGATGGCTTCAATGATATTCAAAGTTGTACTCACTCATAATTAAGACTATAAACAACTAGAATATAGATGTCGATTGCGAGGGGAGAACATATGGCTGCTGACTCGTGTGATATAGAACTCGTAGCCACAGTAACGGAGTCTTGTCACAGACAGTGCAAAATTTTTTGGCAATGAGCACGTGGCAGAAGAGTGAGAAAATAGATAACACTGTCTTGGGGTCTCAAAATTTGTGCGTCCAAATACGACACTGAGTATTGTTGAGATACTCGGAGAGTCTAATAGAAATCGAACAGCGTTGTTCCTAATCATTGCGTAGAAAGGTAGAGTCCAAAGTGAAGATGAGATCCTGACGTGCGTATGAGTTGGGGAAGATGAAACCTTTTCTGGTGGAAGTAGATCTCATGGTGCGTGGCTATTAGGACAGACTGAGCTCGAGAAAGATTGAAAAAAAAGGATGTCTCACGTTTTGACTCGATGGAGGTGTAGTCAGAGTGTAGTTACTCAGATTACGGGTGGCACGTCTTCGTGGTGCAAACGAGTGAGTAGAGAAATTAAGATTCAATTAGGAGGTACATTATACTCAGACTATTTGGTGATGATAAAAAATGACCAACTTAGTTCGAGGATCTGCCGGCGTGTATAGCACGCGAGTTTCTGTGGTTAAAATCTTCAGCTCAAGCAGCGCTTTATAAGTGTGTCGAGCGCTGGATCCGTGACGAGTTAACAGAAGGTAGAGCAGGAAGATGAGAAGTCTTGGCCATATAACTAATGAATGCGTGCCGCTAACTTCTACCGTTATTCTAATAAGAGGAGAGTAGAGGCGGTGTTGCATGATGTACCTGGTATCAACTGAAAGAATCGGTTACAAACGCTGCCAATATGCACAGAAGAGACATAAGTAAACATTAATCGACTCTTAAGAAAGATGCGTGTCCACATTGTGAGCATATCAAGAGTGGCCTAAGCAATCACATACTCTCATGACTGTCCGCAACACAAAGTCTTAGAGACAAAGGCTAACTGAATTGCTGGGTAGATATAAATATGACCAATACGCACATATGTATTAATATTAATACTATGTATCTCGTTATACCGCACAACAGGCCAAATGGCGCCATGCTCCCATAACCAAGTGATCGCTGCTCTGACATAATGAATATTTCTTTACCCAATAAGTCATTATAATTATCGAAGATGTAGTGATCGAACAGTTGTTATATACACACATGGAGTTGCAGCGTACTCACTCCTCTCACTCTCGGTGTTCCAGCTGTAAATGAAAGAAAAAGCTAAGGAAGAACTGGAAATTTGAAAAATGCACAATAACGGCAGACTTATAGTCGATAATAGATTTGTCGGTAGAAATATAAGAGCAGTTAAATAGCGTAAATAAATTTAGGTGCAGATGGAACCAAAGAATTTGCGGTCAAAGGAATCGGGACAAGTGGGCCGATGCCGAGTCGATTCCGATCCGGAAAAACAGTGCGAGGCCGGCGAGTTCCGATCCGAGTTATATAATATATATATACCGTAGGAAAGTATCAGGCCCACCTGGGAATTGTTATAGATTATAGATTAGATATATAAATATGAAAGAGATAGAGATTAGAATATATAATATTTAGATGAGATATATAGTAATAATGAATAATATATGATTATAATATATACTATATAATATATAGATATATATTATATAAAAGATATATAGATATATATATAATATATATATATATAATATTAATATATATTATATAGGCCTATATTAATAAGTATATATATATAATATATTATATATATATATATATATATATATATATATGTTATTAATATATATATTACTGATATCAATACATTCTCGATAGATAAATTATTCTAGTAAATGGTCAGTTGATATTATCACTAGAGTAATAACATTGGTGTAATAGAGGTGCCGGTAATAGTAAATTTTGACATGATTTTCCTTTTGGAATAACTTGATTATGTATTTCATTGATTATAATTTAGTAATTTATTTTAACATATTCAGATAATCTCTGATGTATAAAATTAAATAGGTTCCTACGAGGAAATGGATGTTATTAGTAGAATAATGAGTTATCTGGATACTGACGGTTGCGGGGCGTTGGAACGGGGTCTAACGGACCGTCAATTGTCGTCGATTTTAGTAGCATGAAAATAACTTTTCTAAAATATAAACGAAAAGTCTATAAAGCTAAGATAGAAGGACTTCAATAAACATAGATAGAGATTACTTAAATATCAAAAATCCAATCAGATCAACTAGGTCCCTGCTAGAAAAAATAAGTATTCTAATTAATTACGAGTGGTTTGAGTGTTTATTGAATAACATTAATGTATTATTGTTTCAAAATAATATAAGTGTTAATTTTATTGCATTATAAATCATAAAAAGACCTAATTGTAATGTTTCATTTGCTTGATGAATGATTTATGTACAAATTAAATACCTGTTCTGAGACCATTCACTTTATTCCACCAGTATCAAATAAAAAATTAAAAATTTTCAAAAGTATACCGTTATTGAACGTCGAATAAAATATTTCACTTCTTTTTCAATAAGGTAACATGTATTTCGTGACCACCGGTGATGAGTATTATGTAGTTATTGAACAACAATATAGTTAGGATCAATACAAAACGGTTAAACCTATTAAAATATTTTGCTTATCATTAAAGTAATTACATAGCCATAAATAAATGCAAACTAAGACTTCCTAAGGAAATGAAAGTTAAAATAGTAATAAATGTTATATATGATTAGGAGTATTTAGGACATCGCATTATTTATCACAATAATTGCACAGTTCAGGTACGTCATTTTTTTCCCCAAATAGATAATAATATTATTGTGTAATGATTAGTTTTAGAATTACTTAGATTTAGTAATAAAATTTTAGTAATGAACAGAAAATTTATTTTGAGATGAAAAGACCTTTGCTTCATCTTCCGATGTTTCACATTATAATTAAAGCAAATAAATAGATAAATTAAATATCGCAAACTTATCCAATGTCAAAATTAATAAGAATATAATTTTGACATTTATTCATATGTGTCGATTATGTATCTGTCTCTACACTCTTGGAAACGGAGGAGCGATGTGATTACACGCGACACTACGATTTGTATCGAAAAAAGTGGGACTCCGGGCAGCTTACGTATGGGGACTATATGCACAAAGCTTTGCGAAAGCTACATTGTGAGTATGGAACTCGCGAAAATTAACGTTGTCTGAAGTAAATCGGATAGGAGAAATAGTCACAGATAGAGGTAAAACCGAGGAAAGAGCAAGGACAGTTAAAGAAATGATTAGGGAGCATTATCGTTCTAGGGATAGAGCCTGGCTACCATAGAACTGTGTCATTTGTGGCGCCATAGAACAATAATATGACATAGAAGTGAGGAGATAAAAATATTATATTATAGATATATATATATTAAATTTTATATATGATATTATAATATATATATATATATAATATTGAATATAAAAAATATATTATATAAGATATTTAATATATGATAAATATATTATAATTAATATTAATAATTATATATAATTATATATGAATATATATATATTAATAATAGTATATATATATATATTATTATGAAAATAAAAGTTAAAATTTATACAGAATATTATAATAATTAATTATACTATAAAAATTCAAAATAGTGTGAAGGTAAAGCTATATTTAAATTATGTATTATGATTTTTTTTTTTTATATATATATGTTAAAATATTTGAGTATATAGTAAATTTATTACAATTATGGTCTGTGTACTTATATGATTAATAATGATTTTCTCTCTAATATAAAAGATTTAGTTATATATATAGTATTATAGAGATTAGTTGCTTTTTTTTTATATAATAATTATTATTTATGGATTTTTATATAAATTTATAAAATATTTCACAATTTGAAATTTCAAAGATTAGAATAAAATAATGCAAAGGCAGTGTATTTGTATTAAAACTTTATATTATAACAGAATTAAGTAAAACTTTATTATATTCATTATAAACCTGTAGAAATTATAGTAGTCGATTATATAAGAATAAAAATTACTGCATTTAATATATTTTACCGTATTATTTTATATTGGGTTGTTTCTAAGGTTAATAAAGTAACTTTACAAAACCTATTTAAAAAATATAATATTAATTTTAATAATAAAGGAAGTCCATATAATCATATATTATTTAAATATATCAATTATCAATTCTATAATAATGGAATATTAATAAATTATAAAAATAAAAACATAGGTAAAATAATGATTATTTATTTTAATCATATAATCTAACTATATTTCTTAAACAATATTACATTATATAATACCTCATAAGGCAAACTTATAATATCATAACTAATAATTATAAATGATATACAAATTTATTACTATATATTTATTATAGGGAATAATAAAGTCGCTCAAACAAACAAAAAAAATGTTTTTTAGCAAAATAGCAACCCGCAATTTTTTTCTAGAAGTGTCACGTAAAAGTTTAATCACTATTTACCTATAGATAGTAATTAAATAATATATTATATATATATATATATTATTTATTATAGAGTATATATTAAATAAATTAGTAATATATATATATATATAGAATTTTAATATAAATAAATATAATATATATAATATAAAATATATATAATATATAATAAAATATATATATATAGTATTATATATATATAATGAGAGATATATATATATATTATTAAGTGATATATAAGATATATATATTAATATATATATATTATATCATAGTTAATAATAATTAGAATATAATATAGATATATAATAATAATATATAAAGTAATATATAATATAATTATTAATATTAATATTTAGATAATAAATTATATAAAGATAAATATATATATATATATAGATATATAATATTATATAATTAAGTTATTTAAGATATTAATATAGATTTTATTGATCGAAGAAAAACTTTGAATTTCCCTGTTTTTATGATGAGAATGTGATTGTATAATTATTATTTATATTTTACTTTACTTAAAAATAAATTTTATGTTTGTATTTTAAAAATTTATAACTATGGCTATAAAATTTAACCGTAAACTAGCTAAATCTTAAAAATTTTCAAACTTTCACCATAAAATATTATTTGTTTGAAGCATATATATGTTGGGGTTTGGGGAAGTTGGTCGAAAATTTTATGCTCTAAAATATTGAATGTATATTATCGCCAGAGAAATATGTAGGAGTTGGGATTATAGTACATGACTGTGAACGATTTAAATAAATACGTTGTAAAAGAATACCTCAAAATAAGTTATCGCTTAACGGTAAATGCATGGCAGACGGGGTATAGGGTCTCTCGCTAGAGTAGGACTTTTGCTACTTAAACGCGTAATATACTATAAAAAAATAATCGGAATAAATGTCAAGTGATTATATATCGGTGATATAATATTGTAAATAAAATAAATTAATCGATTATCGCCTTACGATGATTATACACACAGAAAAAATAATCGATATATCGATAGATATTAAAAAAGATATATTTCGATATTAAATTATTATTTTGATAATCATAATAATTTGTAAATATTAAATATTAAGTTAATATATATTGATTAATATAAGATAATGTGTATATATATATATTATACTGATATAATATATTAATATATAATAAGAATATATATATATGTATATATAAATATATATATGATATAATATATTGAAGAAGAATCCAGAAGATAAATGCACAAAACATAAACTATTATTCCTATTGAGAATAGTATCTACATCAAGATAGGCGTAGCAGCATAATAGTTAATAATATAAACTAGAACGGAATAAGTACATCATAAAATTGGATTAACATTTTGGGGTAAAATCAAGTATGAGGCATAATTTCAGTTTATATTCAAAGTAAAATAAAGATTAAATACTAACATGAAATAATAAAAAATTAAATTAAAAAAACATATGAAAATTTAGGTAGATGTACGTATGTTTTTTAACTTTATCAAACGCAGATAATGATGTTTATGAGTTAACTAGGAATTATAATTATTTGCCGTTCTATATACAATGTAGCAGTTTGTTAATGGTAATTTTACAGAAGTATTACGTTTTTGATGATTAAAATAACTAGTGCCTAACTACTATATATATATTTATATATTTAGAGATAAATTTATTTATTAAAAGAATTTATAATATATATATTTATTATAAAATATATTTTATATATTAGATATATAATATTATATTTTTTAGATATAATATTATATATATATATATATATTAAATAATATATCCCCTTAATAAAGCAAGTTACTAACGTTAATTTAAAAAACGGGTTAATATATATATATTTATGGACGATAGTAGAAAGGAGGTATATTATATAGGTTGATTAATAATAAATATATCCTATTGTTTGTTTGGACGGTTTAAGTCAATAGCTTGAAGCAATACTATGGTGCATATATATCATCAAAAAAAAATGTGTATCGCGTCAGCGTCCCTTATATCCGTGGGGCACCGGACTGTAAAGGGTTGAGGTAAAAGCCTCTTGTGCTCCTTAATATTTATACGTAATATGATGATGCCACTATATTGATATTTCAGTTGAATATTAATATGGTGAAGTGATAAATGAGTGTTATTCTAATTAGTTCATTCGTACTCCCACACAGTAGGTGATCATTAGGAGGGGCCGAGTGTGGAATAAGCAGAATGTGTCTAGCCAATAATTGTGGGTGAACGCGTTTCAAGTTACTGCCTGATAGATCTTTAAGGCCGGCAGGGGATAAACACTATATATATAAGGTATAGAATACTCATAATGTCATAAATCTAATTAACATAGTTCAAACACTGAATGGTGCGTTATGTATATATAAACCTCTCACAGAAACCAAGGGGGCAATAAGTCAGTCAACTCAATTCACATAAAATAATCAACTAAAGTCCTACAGATATGAAATATATATATATACCTAGGCTAAGTATATATATCAAAACTGCAATAAATAGTAGGTAGAAAGCAGTGGCGTGATTATAGGAACTAACAAAGATAACTATGTATCAATGAAACATAAGAGAGGGGTAAATTATAAATAACACACGTGCTATAGTATGTAACATAACATATTACTCACGGAGAAAAAGATAATAAAAATATCAGCGGAATAAGACAATAGGGAAATAAATACAAATATAATCAATAAATTCTATCAACGGGCGTAGGTAGAATATTATATTACATATAGTATAATAATAATATAAGTATATAGGAAATCAATAAAGTTATGGCGATATAATATTATAAGTGGGTCGATATACTAGGTGCACAGAGGGAATGAAAGTCCATAGATCAACTCACAAGGTAAATCGCTCATAAGATTTATTAGGGTAGATCACCTAATATATATAATATACCATCACGTCCCTTATACTGGCTAATTATTAGAATGCATCTATATATATTATACATGTATTATAAAGTGAGCATAAGTAGGTAAGGGATGATGATAAATATATTAATAATATATACACGTACTATTATCAGAGAGAGAGAACGGAGAGAGATGAAGAGTAGAAGAGAGATGAGAGAGAATAGATAGGGAAGATGAGAAGAGAGAGAAGATGGAAGAGAGAGAGAGAGAGGAGTAAGATAGAAGAGAACTAGAGAGAGAAGATATATTATAATGAGAGATATAAGGAATTATGAGAGATAGTAAGAGAGATGGAGATCAGAGATGAGAGAGAGAGGCTGATGTTATAATTTTATAAATATGAAGCAGAGAGACGATATTAGTACGGAAAGATAAAAAAGTGGTAGAAAATATGGATAGAAAAGGTAATCTTATCAGGTCTTCAAACTTTGCAATGTATTCTCAACATCCAAGAGGTTGAATAGGACTGAAGTATGGATTAGCCTAGAAAGTCATTTTGTATGTTGAGATCATTGAGGTAACTGGGGAGATAAGTGTTTTTTAGGATTACATTATTTGTGACACAAGTATGTAATAAAATTAAATAAGAAAAATCGCGTATACTTACACTAGAGAAAATTAAACATAATTGTATAAAAATAAAATAAATTCACTTTTTTTTCGTATAAAAATGAAAAATAACTATTAATTAA
Organism: Trachelipus rathkii; assembly: GCA_015478945.1. Lineage (NCBI taxonomy): Eukaryota > Metazoa > Arthropoda > Malacostraca > Isopoda > Trachelipodidae > Trachelipus > Trachelipus rathkii. The sequence continues at coordinate 106,083 of JABUQX010002949.1, forward strand.
GTATTATATGAATACTAGGAAATCTTCATAAGAATATGATTTTATTATTTAAGTACAAAATTAGAATAAATATTGATTTCTGAAATACAACGAAAATTAATTGATTAAAATTATAGATATGTGAAGATAGGACAACTGATACTTAGATGACTCTGGAAGTCTGGAATAATCTATGGTGAATCTTAAGAAATAAATCTATAAAATAAATTTAATTGAATAAAAATGTAAAATATAATATTTAGAAGTTTCGAAATAACGGGGATGCCAGACGATATATTCATAATAGGAAAAGCTGTAGAAGATAGAAATTATGTACTTCACCCAAATATATAACTTTTGAAGTGAGATATATAGCTATTTTATAAAAATTATCTGATTATATATAAAATTTATATGTTATAAAATTAACATATTTAAGCGAAATCAATAATTACGTAATCGCCAGTAGGTAGGTGAATGATTTATATATATAACCATTCAGGTACTTCGGTATTGTTAAACTGTTTATAATTACCAACTCACAGAGTAAGTCCCTGTTCCAAGAGTTATTAGATTTTGAGCAAGTGATATCTTCGTATACACACTTGAGACACTGAACACACACCACCAGACTAGAAGGCATAAACACGTAAATAAATATTCAGGATCAGGTACTTTAAGGTCTCGGATATAGTGTGAACTTAGCCAAAGTTTCATTTGAACAAGTCTCAGAATAAATAAATAAATATTAATTATAAAAAATATGATATTTAATGAAAAAAGAGAAAATAAAATTATTAAAGCTAATATTTTAATTATATCGATTATTAAAAGTGGCTGTAACTAAGTTAGATATACACCGATTTTAAATATATATATTATAATATATATATTAAATTATAATAGTAGTAATATATATATAATATAGTATAATAATATAGTATAATTAATATATAATATATAATATTAATATAGATATAATATAAATATATAATATATATATTATGAATATAATATATTATAATAATAATATATAAGTATATATATATATATATAATAATAGTAATAATAATAAGATAGATAGATTATATATAAATATTATAGTTAGTAATAATATATTATATAATAGATATTATTATCTATAAAGCCCCGACAATACTTGATAGATCAGTCTATTATGCACGCATTAAAAGAATTAAATTACTGATTGATTATATAATGTCTTACTAGGATAAGTTCAAACTTAAATTCCTTCATTGAGCAACATTTGTTTAATTTAAGATTAACTTGACTCGTTCTGACTAGAGACTTTGAAAAGGTCGCATTCAATTTATACAGTAAAGATATTTTAAGGAAGAAAACTAATATAAACATAGCAGGGAAAGCTTTTTTACTAGAATATTTTATCCAAAATTTTATTGTAATTCGCAAATATATCAGATTGATCAACTGATATATACTGATATAGTGATTAGTGAATATGGGTGATATATACTAATATAGCTACAGAAGACATATATTTGACGTGCTATGTTGGTATTAGTGCCATGTCGACCCCCCCCCCTCTCCCTATATTTTAGTTCCCGAAAAGGTCGAAAAATAAATCTCATAAAATCTACCCAATTTATCGAGGTATTTAACTTGTTTATATACTCTTGAACATTGGAGGGGTAAACTGAACGAAGAACGATAAGATATAATGGTGGATAACAAGAAGAGTTTCATACTAACTTCCATGGGTTATTATAGATGAAATATGTGGAGTAAGAATGATAGTAGGCACGATATTAGATTTAATTATTATATTTGATATTTTTTTTTTAATTTTTTTTTTGTTGGTAAAATGAATATATCGGTCTAGTAATAATAATATTAAGAAAAAGTAATAATCGATGAAATCGATATAGTATATCGCCTAAGTAAATATCGCCCAAAAATATCGATATATCGAGCCAAGAAGTAAATATGATCGTAAGATATATATTTCTGAGATAGATAATATATATCGATAGATATTTATATTGGCCGAAATACCCTAGATGCAGAGTATATAAGGGTCTCTCTAGCAATTTAAGATGAGGGAGACTTCTGTTCCTACATACCAGATCAGGTCTCCTCATACTGCCATTCTCTGAAGTCTTATAAATAATCTTTACCCCGTTATCTAGGAGTTGATGTGAGTTATACATGCAAAAATAAGGAAAATGGCCAATATACGGATATTTATAAATATTTTTGATTTATTAAAATTATTAAAGTAAGGAATAGTTTCATATTAAAAATTATATATATAAAATGAAATGTACATTTTAGATTAAAGAAAAGGGAAAGTTAGTATACCTAATAAGGAGGGAAGATATATAATCGAGTAAGTAAGATAATTAAAATGAATATATTATATCTTCATAATGTGTAGAATATTATATATAATGAATCTATTGCCAAAATTATAGATGTGAAAGCTATCGTAATTAATAATAATATAATATAATATAGTAAGTTATATATAATATATATATATATATAGAGATATAATATATATAGAATATATATATATTATATAGTATATATATATATAGATAATATATAAGAGAATATATATGTATATTAATATAGTATAGATATATATATATAGTAATATATATAAAATAAGAAATATAAAAATCATATATACAAATATAGAGTATATATATTATTATATAATAATATATGTATATATTTAATTATATCATAAAGGCGTAGAGATCCTAAGGTAAGAGGTAAAGTACAATGCATTCTGATAATAATAATAAATAATAGATAATTGTCAATGTAAATTGAAAAGAATTAAGTTTCTTGAGATTTTGGCATCAATTTAATACAAAAATGTAATTCTTAATTTTATCAAATTTTTTTATATTGAATGTTTAAATCAAGAAAATAGTATCCTGAAATACGATTATTGTTGTATTATTTACGTTTAATTCCTAGTTAAGATAGTAGAGTAAGAGTAGAGAGAGAGAGAGAGAGAGTAAAGTAAGCAGAATGAGAGACTGAGATGTAGAGTATGAGAGAAAGTGAGAGAGAGAAGAAGTATGAATGAAGTAGATGAAATAGGAAGTAGGAAAATAGATAGATATGAGATGAGTAGAGGAGAACGAGAAGCACAATGTAATCTTAGATTAATTTTAATAAGCTGATCATTAATGAATGATAAAAAGTGATAATTATTTTAAGAGTAAAAAGGATATAGAATATAGAGTGATAGATCCTTTATCACCCTAGAAGTGAATTATTCCTTCATGTTATTTATTAAAACAAAATTCAAATTGCACTGAAACATTAGCTAAACAAACATGTAATATTCAAATAAGAGCGTTTCAAACGCCACTTGAATATTGCACATTTTTCCATCTTTAATGCATAATTAATAACTTTTATAAAATGTTATTTAACTGAAATAGAAATCAAATTTGAAAATTTAAATTTCAGGATAAAAATAAAAAATATATTGTAAGTTAAATCTATTTCTCGAAGGGAAGCTTTTGAAAGCTTTATACCTTCTCAGCGCTCACGTAAGAGTTTTATGATAGATAGAAGCAGTGACACAACGTTAGTGTGAGAATGATAATTAATAATCTATATTTCACATTGAAGAAGAAAATCTAAAAAGTTAAATTAACTAAAGATTCAAATAAGCCAAGAATAGATGATTGTTTTAAGTATTTATTAAATAATAATCGCAGATAGATATAATATTAAAATAATAAATTTCGAAAATTAAATATTCAAATTAGAATCATATATTTTTCTTAAAAATCAATATTTTTATATTTAAAAGTGCCACAATTTAATTTTTAAAATTACTAGTTTTACGTTATGAAAGTATTAATTTTGTAAAGATACAAACTGTCCAGGCAATATGAATATCATAATAGAAGTATAGATGATAGTAAGAGATAGTATATATATGATAGTATATTAAGTATAGAAGATATATATATATAGATACTAATAAATATATAGAAATTTAAGATAATATATATAAAATATCATAGTGTAGGTGAAATCATAGAGTATTTATAAACTATGTGAAATAGATAGATATAATAAATATATTATATAGTTTTACATTTATATAACATTAAAAACATTAAAAGTATAGTATAGAGATGTAAGAATGTTAATATCATATAATAATATAATATTACTCATTTTTGAAAATTTAAATAAGCTACAGATTATTTTCCAGTGTATAGCACTAACAGCAATTTAATAACTTTAGTAATTTTACTTCAAACTATGAATTAGATATAGAAAGAATTATAGACACTGGAAACAGCTAATAGATGCATTTTAACCAACCAGTAATACATTTTGATTTAATCACTGAAAATATAATAAAGTAATTAAGAAGTATTTAATTACATATAAAAAACAGGTAAGTTATATATATATATAATTATATAATTAATATTAATATAGATATTCAGGGAATAAAGGGTAACAGGAAAAATCATATACAGCAAACTAATAACTGTGAAGTGAGCTATGAGGTCGCAGGAATAGTGACGAGGAATGATATGCGTGTGTTTAGCGTCCACTATATAGAGCTCATATCTCACAGTCAATTCAGTATTCTTGTCACTGAGTACAAAATAAAGGCGTGTATTAAGATAATAAATTTAGTTACTGTGAAGTATTACCCTTAGGGGCAAGCCGACGAGATATTATTATATTATATAGAATATTATAATAGATATAATATATATATATATACTGTGCTACGAATGCTTTCCCATATAGAAGATAAGCAATATATAGTTTTCTTATATATGTAATATATATATGTTATAATAGTATATTTTATTTAGATAATATAAATAATTAATAATATAATATATATTAATATATATATATATAATAGATATAGTTATATATATATTAATAACTATGGGCTGATCAGCAGCTTTCCAATATATCATAAGGGATACTATGGGGAGCTTAAATATATTATTTATATTAAAGGCTTATATAATAATATTAGTAATATTAATTAATATATATAATTAATAGATAAGTATATAATATATATAAATTATAATATTAAATATATATATTTATTATATAAGTTAATAATATTAATATTAATAATATATTAATATATACAGGTAATTATATATGTAGTATAATAAATAATATATGATATTTAAGATATTATAAATTATATATATATATAATATATATATATATTCTTATATTATATATATAATATATTAATATTATATATATTAGTATGAAAGGAAGACAAAACTTAGGTTATAAAATACATTATGTGATATATATAATATAATTTGGATTTAAAATAAAAAATAACTACGTATTTGAAAGTATTTTTTAAAAAATAAATATATATGATATATATAATTTTAATTTTTTATTTTAAAACAAGTAGGGTAAATATCTCAAAACAATATCAGATGTGAAAATATATACACATATAAATATATGTGTAAAAAGAGGAAAAAAAATTCAGAAAGTGAAACTTAGTGAAAGTGTTAA
>JABUQX010002950.1:0-17500 GCA_015478945.1 Trachelipus rathkii
AAATTCGAAATCCATCCATCACTTCTTTCGGTAGATGAATTTTCAATTTTGTAAACTTCACATGAACACGACTCATTGGCAGATAGGTTCAGGAAAAGCCAGTACATTCGTCAAATCTCCATAGGTAACCTCGCCCAATATCGCCGATCAACCGCCGCATATCCTCATTAGTTTACATCATAGAATATATAATAGAGTATGGCTAAGTGGTGCTGACATAGAAAAGGATCTCTATAATCAGTTTTCAACATTTCTTGACTCAAGATTCAAAACCAGACTAATTGAAAATGTAGTCATTAACCAAACAGAATTCGAAGTAAGTGATGATATTATTCAAGTAAATCTTGAGGAGAAAGAGAGGAAACTCACAATGGATATAGATATTTATTAATGCTCTGAGAGTGAAAACAACACAGATGATGAAAGTGAGTTAATTCATCAACTAAAATACCTTCCTTTCTGACCTTCTCTTGCAAGCAAGCTAAGAAGTCTTTTTAATAAGCTTCTATCACATCTAGTCGATTCATTGCCGTTCAAAGTAAATTTGCTTTCAGTAGCATGCTTCTGATCTTCATGAAAGCGGACAACTCCTTCATTTCCAAACCATAACATACAAAAATTACACTTAAAAATGCGACTCGTTTCATTCTCATGCAATTCCACATGTTTCTTTATGTGTTTTCGGCGATAGAATCTCTGTCCACAAATACTACATTCATGACGCCGATGCCTACCTCCGTTAGCAGATTCTGTTATTTCTAGCTTAGACATAAAATAATATTAATATTATTATTATTAAATCATTCATCTTCTAATTAATATTGGAGGAGAATTTCGTTTTCAGTGTGCTCCGTTGTATTACTCATATCGAAATTAGACTACACGTGTACCCACGGCTCACAGAGATTATGGTTAGGATGCTAAGCTCCGGAATGCAACTTCTAGAAATGTACGTCTGAGTTTAAGAAATATTTAGGGCATTATATGGTAGAATGAAAAAACTCCTAAAGGGAAAATGGATGTGCATAACCGTTAACTCACGTATCAAAAATATCTAGATAAAAGACTATACCGGGCAAGGACGGGTTTGACATTGATGATGATGATGATTAAATAATAATAATCTATATTAAAATTAATTGTTGATATGATTTTTGGGGTATTTTGGTAAAGATTTTAATGATAAATATAACAAAATACCATAGCTCAATCGGTAGGCGGAGTGCTTCATATTACTCATATGTCGAACAATAGAAATATCAACTCATAAAAGTATATATATAATATAATAGAGTACTCATTAGGTTGGGTAATAATGAATTTTGCTGCGTTTCATCTCCTAAACAAATATTAGAAGTTTGAGCGTTTAAAAACAATATTTTAAAATGAAAAAATGTGCAGTAAATTTAAGCTACGACAGTCCTGGATGTATGATATACGATGTACATTTTCCATAATAATGAGCCAGCCCCAAATAAAAGTCATTTCATCGAATAATTACTAGCATAACAAAAAAAAAAAAAAAAGTTCTGCGTTCATTAGCTTGGCAACACCATTGAACACGCTCAACTTCATCAGCCGATGATTAATTTACTCTCCCGCTGACAAACAATAGTCGCTGCTTGGAGTTAGCACTAACCTACTATGCCGCTGCTGCTTCTAGATAACACTATACTGCTTTACGGTTGCTGCCAATCAGCAGCAAGCATCGGCTGGTAAAAGAGCCTTATGTGACCAGGCGGCCATGCATCTCACTAAATATGTTTTCTAAAAGGTTATGAGCTTGAGGTTGTGATGTTACAATGACTATAACATTTTGGGGTTTTATATGTCATAATATGATGATAGTAGTAAGTATTAATATTTAGTTTAGTATAAATATTAAAATATATATATAATAAATATGCTATAGAGATTGTTGGGTATTTGTTATATTAATGAAAATGGCATTTAATTTAAGCTACGAGGATATAGGAATTGATCATGGGTTAGTATTTCTAATATATGTTCTTTCTGAATAGAGAACTTTTTTTTTTTTTTTTTTTTTTGGTAAATGTTAAGAAATGTTTTTTTTCTTTTTTTTTTTTGAAAAAGTACATTTATACTATTATCCCAGCTTTGTATAGCTTAGGGCTCTAGGCACTCTGGATTCAGTATCAACAGTCTATATATATATTTTTAAATTGTTCAAGGGTTGAAAATTTTTCTATATTTGTGTGTATACCAATCAAAATACTACATATATTTATAGAGTATATTGAGATTATTAATTTTATAAATCATTAGTTGGCTGTCATGTTACAGTTAATTAGCCAAAATAGACAAATTAATGACTTAGAATCCATAAATTTAGCCCTTAATAAAACTACAATCACAAGTTGTCTCAGTATAGAATTCAACAAAACTAAATTTAAGACATGCTTTATTAATTATTATATTATATATTATAAGTATATATATATATCACTTATCATGAATAAAAAATATAATATATTATATAATATATATATATATATATATATATAATTATATACTATATATATATATCGTTATATATATATATATATATATATATATTATATATATATATATATATAATATCTAGTTTTGTGTTCAGTCATAGGATGATTTTACTCACCTAATTATATTAGTTATCATCTATAAAAACAACAAGGAATAATGTATATAATATAAAATAATATATTAATATAATATATCTATATAATATATACTGATATATATATAAACTACTCAGTATATACATATTATATAAATGATCGTAGGGGTATATATATATATGAGTAAAAATTATAAGACGGTTTTCTCTATGTAAACCCAGCATTGCAATCACTTGTGCAGACATCTCTCTTTTTTGTTCCTAAGCTAATTCCATGTACACTTTACTTTTTATAAAATTACCAAACTTTCATAGTATTAAGAAAATAATAGACCTTATTTGCTTGCTTAGTCCTTTGTAATAAAATTCAGTATTTTTCAAGAGCAAACATTGATTTATTCTATGCTAATTTAAAAACTTTCTAACTTTGAGTGTGAAAGCAGTCTTCAAGCTGTTATTTTACGAGAAATATGCATTTTAAGTTGTACATAAAGAAAAGTTTTAATGCATTGGGAGAGGGAGTGTTTATTATATTTACAGGCTGCAACTGCTTTGTGAATATGTCTTTTATTTTTTATTATTATTAAATTGAACCTTTAACCTTGTTTTTAGTTATTGCATGTGCAACCATTTGCTTAAGATTTCTAGATATTGATTCTTTTTATTTGTAATATCTAGCATTTTTTAAAAAATATGCAGTATGCAAGATGTTGATATACTAATGCCTTTTTTAGTAGAATATTTGCATACAATATGAAAACTTACTATCTATGAGTAATTTATTTTCTTTATCTTTAAGAAATTTTGTGATGAATGAATTTATTAAACCTTTTTGAATATTTTATATAACCCGTTTTTTTCCCCCTAGTAATATATTAGACATTGTAAATTATAATCAGCATTTAATTGTATATTTTTATTTTATGCAATCTTAAGACATTGAGTTTGTGTTTTTTTATTAAGTATCCCAATCTTTGTTGTTTTTGTATAGACAATTTAATGCAGAAATATTTAGATTGTCAGTCTCTATCAAACTTTTTTCTGAATAAGCTATTTATTTTATTACCTCAGAATTTTTTTTTAAAAAAGTTTGAATTGCTTTATTATTATGTATAAGTTTTTAGAAGATATTACCTATCATAGAAAGTATTTTCTCATGAAGCAAAAAATAAAGGAAAATTTTTATTCAAACAGTTATTGCTCTGATCAATTGTGTCATTTTCTTTCTTAGTTTTTATAACAATTTCTTTTGAGTAGGAAATAAAATATTTAAGGTTTTTTTTTTTCAGCTCTTACATGTAAACTATTTACTAAGATTAAATATATGCTTGCACAACAATTTGTATTTTCAGCCTTGGGTCCACATTTTTTTAATGTATCCTACATTGCCAAAAAATTAAAGCATTGCTCTAACTTCTTCATTATTATCTCTTTCAAGTTAATATTATTGTTTTTATCTAATTATAATAAATTGATACAAATAAATGGTGAAGCTTTGTGTGCTTAGGATCCATTTACTTAGAACCTCATTGAGTAATTGTATTTTTTGTTCAATTTCAACAAACTATTAATTAAGTCACAGCCATAGTGTTAACATGGGTAGTAAGATTTAAATTTTATAAATGTTAGCTTACCTTGTGGGTGCTAATAATTAGCTGGAGTGAACAAAAATTTTTATTGGCAATTAAATAAAATTGAGTTATTTATTTTTTATTATTTTTTTTTTTTAGACCTGTTACATTGTTGCTTGTCGGACTTGACAATGCTGGTAAAACAACAGCAGCCAAAGGAATCGTTGGAGGTTTATATTTTTTATTTTATTTTTTTTGTATTACAGTAGTTTTTTGCTAGAAAATTCCTTATTTTTTAATATTTTTGTATTTAATTTAAAAGGTTTGTGAAACTTGTTAGTTACTAATAAATCCTTCTAAGCAAAAGAATTCTGATTTTTTTTTTCAGTCATGCTCCACACTTTCACAATATTTCTTTTTTGTTGTAATTTAGAGTCTGTTGAAAACATAGCTCCTACTATTGGTTTTTCTCCCGAAAGTTTGGAATACAGAGGGTGTGAAATAACAATATACGACCTTGGCGGAGGCCCTAAAATACGTGGAGTTTGGCCGAAGTATTTTTCAGAGGTAAATTTGAACTACAAGATTAAGACTATTTGAAAGAAACATACTTTAAGCTGTTCATTATATATATATATATATATATATATATATATATATATATATATATATATATATATATATATATATATATATATATATAATATATATATATATAATAATAATAATAATAATAATAACATATACTATATATATATATATATATATATATATATATATATATATATATATATATATATATATATATATATATATATATATATATAACTATATATACACCTGCTATATATATATATATATACCGTATATATATATATATATATATATATATATATATAATATATATATATATATATATATATAACTATAATATATTTAAAGTAAAAAATATATATATATATATATATATATATATATATATATATATATATATATATATATATATATATATATATATATATATATATATATATATATATATGGTGCTTTTGTAACTGATAAAATGGATGTGAGGGGAATGTGGAAAGAACACTTCGAAAACCTGTATTATATTAACAGTAATGAAGACGTGATAGTGAATGTGTGTGGGTTTGATGGTGCAAGAAGGAATAGGTATTTTGGGGATGAAGTCATTAGCAAGAAGGAGGTAATGGGTAGAGTGAGAAAGTTGAAGAATGGTAAATCTGCAGTTATAGATGAAATTATTGGTGAAATGACCAAGAACGGATTGTGTAAGATTGGATTTGGAAGTTGTGTAATAAAGCGTTTATGGAGGGTATAATTCCGAGGGATTAGAGGAGAGCAGTAATAGTACCCTTATTTAAGGGTAAGGGAGATAAGGGGAACTGTGGGAATTATAGGGGGGATTAGTTTATTGGGTGTTGTAGGGAAAGATATATGCTGGTATTTTAGTCGAAAGAGTGCGTCAAGTGACTAAAGGACTGATTGGTGAAGAACAATGTGCGTTTAGGAGTGGTAGAGGATGTGTGGATCAAATCTTTACATTGAAAGAAATGGCTGAGAAAATGAGGGAGAGGAAGAATAAATTGTATTTAGGTTTTATGGACTTGCAACAGGTGTATGATAGGATTAATAGGGAAGCTCTATGGCAGGTGTTCATAATATATGGTGTTGGTGGCAGGCTTCTGAATGGAATAAAAAGTATGTATGACGATAGTGAAGCTTGTGTAAGAATAAATGGTGTCAAAAGTGATTGGTTTAATATTAATAAAGCAGAGTGAGGCAGGGATGTGTTATGTCCCCTTGGTTATTCAATTTGTATATGGGTGGGGTTATGAAAGAATTTGAGATGGGGGTGGCAGGAAATGGTGTTAGAATGATGGAGAATGGAGGTGAGTGGAGGGTGCCCTATCTATTTATTATTTACAGATGATTTGGTTTTGTGTGGTGAATCTGAAAATGTTGTGGTTTTGAGGCCTTCAACAATCTCGATAGTCGTGGGTCCTGGAAAGAAAAACCAGAGAACAAAACAAACAATAATAAATAAACAACATAAAACTCTGGAAAAAAAATCAAACGCAAAACATACAAAGCAAACCGATTTATTTAAAAAAACAACCCATCAAGGTGAGTCGCTACTACAACCCCCCTCACCACAACAAGGTAACCGACACCGATCCAAAAATAAAAAAAACCTTAATTCTACAATGAAAACTTAAACCTAAAATATATATCCAGTCTTAATAGTTCTCCAATCGTTCTCCTTAATTCTCCAAAATCTACCTTTAATATTCTTTTACTTGTCGGTTTATCGCTCAACAAATCTCTACAAGTTTCTTCACAGTTCTCTAAACTCCTTCTCAAATCTATACACAATTCTCCAATGCACTGGTAATCCTTCTCAAATAAATCAATCTTTCTCCTCTCCCACAAGTATCTTGTTTCTCTCCTTGTATATGTACTGATTTCCTTTAACTGTACATCTATTTCACTCCTTTTCCAAACTAGTCATTAAATATTTAATTTCGTTCTTTAAATATCCCTTCCTTATTATTCAGATGTTTCTAAGGGCTCTCTGGCTGCAGACTAAGTCCAAGAAAAAAACTGTGGAGTAGAAAAAAAATATCGCATCATAGCAATCACATAATAAAGAAATAATAATAATAATAATAATAATAAAATAATAATAATAATAATAATAATAATAATAATAATAATAAATAAATAAATAAAAATAAAGATTTTATAACAAATATCCTTTATAACTTTTATGAATACAATAACCATTATGAATTAAATAATTAAATGACTCAATGAATAAAATATGAATTAAAGCATTAAAAATATTAACTAAGTATTAATGACATTATGAAATGAAAATAATTATTATTATGAATTAAATAAATAAATGAATTAAAGAATAAATTATGTATCACAATATAAAAAATATTAAATGAGTATGAATGAAATCGAAATAATAATAATAATATAATAATTAATGAAAAAAAACTCACCACAGCAAGGTGCTTACCTGGGTGTTTGACCCAGTTTTTTTTCTCTGTGACACCCTCAAATCAACGAATTCAGACTAAAAATAAGGAAAAACAATTTTATACAACCAAATCCAACATTCATCCAAAACAAATCATTCATCAATAACCAACATTTATACTTACCCCAACAGAAAAGAAAATCAGTCACTGGCTTAATCGATCAATGGGCAGCTGAGCACAAGGAACTTCTCGAAAATTCAAACTGGAAAAAAATGACAAGGCTTCAGTCAATCATAAAAATAATAAAAAAATAACAATAAAAACCATAATAATAATAATAATAATAATAATAATAATAATAATAATAATAATAATAATAATAATAATAATAATAATAATAATAATAATGTTATAATTACCTGTCACACATAAATCGTTGAATCGTGTAGCATCTACTTTCACGCTTGAAGCATACAATTAAAATGTTTGAAATTGCACAAAAAGTCTATTGTCCCCTTTTTTTTTCACTTTTAAACTAAAAAATATGCACATAATAAATAAAAATAACCCATATAATAATAAATTTCCCTTAAATTAAAATAAAAAAAAACAATTATAAAGAAGCAGTAACACTACACTCCTTGTAAATCCTTGTTGGTGGACGTTCTCGAAGCAAACCCTAAAAAAATAATAAGAACGGTAAATTATAAGACATACAAAAACAAAAAATCCTAAATCCAAAGTTACTACATCCCTCCCACCTAAGTTTGTCTCATAATTTGAACGCCACCAACCTCATTCACTCGTTCTTACCTTCTATAATCCTTTCTTCATAATCCAATCATACTCTTCCACTCTGCCTCTACTCCTTGTACAAGGTCTCCTTGTACCTTCTACTTGGTCCCTATTACCATTCTCACCCCCATCAACAATCACATCTTCAACTTCTATGATATCATTCACACCTTCCAATCTAAGTAACTTCTCTGACATATCCGCAATTTCTTTATCAATCTCTCTTACTTGTGCATTCGCTTTTATTTCATTCACCACTTCATCCAATTCCACACAAAATTTACTTGCATCTTCCACTCTCATATTCACACTCCTATCCCTAACATCTCTTAATCCTGCTAACACACTTTCACTCTCATCCAGCGGAAACTTACATAACATATACGTCTGATTCAAACTCTGCACACCATTTCCACTATCCCACCAAAAACCTGAAAAATAATTCTCACTCTCATCATCCTCATCAAACAATCCTTTTAGTCTGTCAACCTTACTAACTTTATTTTCTTTCTTACGTTTTTCTATTAAAACCAACTCTTTACCTTGCAACCACAAATCATCCACTCCTTCCACATTCTCATTCATTTCACTGTCATTCATCCAAAACTTATACACTGGGGGAGCCTTCAAATATCCAGGCAACTCACTCCACAGCCTCAACTGCATCTGATGCGCTCTAAACTCATTCACTCTACCATCATTCTCATTTTCAAGCACATAACTAACCCCATTCGACATCACTTTTCACGATAAAAGGCCCTTCAAACTTTTCTCTCATCTTACTCACATTCAAACGGCCCTTTTCAATCACCTCTTTCAAACCCTTATCCCCTACTTCAAAACTTGCAAACTTCAGACTCCCTTTTCTCCAAACATCCCTATCACTTTCAGGCAGTCCTAACCTAGGTTTAACAAACTTCTCAAAATTCATCACATGCATACATGGAGACATACCAGTAGCCCTATGCACAGTCATATTATATGCCCATAACACTTTTCCTATCCAATCATCCCATTCATTCTCTTGTTCACTCATCATCCATAACATCTCACTCAACGTCCGTACCGTTCTTTCAGCCAAACCATTCGAACTAGATACGGAGTAGTTCGCACATGTTCAATCCCCCAATCACTCAACATCTGCTCAAACGCCTGTCCTACACCGGTCCATTATCACTCAACATTCACTTAGGTTTACATACACACATCAGCAACAAAACTTCTCTCACTACCTTAGCTGCATTCGCACTAGTCTTATTCTTCACAGGCACCGCATACGCAAACTTACTCTTATAACCTACCATCACTACCATTCCTACATACCCACATGCAGTCACTGGCAAAGAAACAATCAATCACCACTAACTCAAAAGGTTCACTTACTTCCATTCGCAATACAGGAGGTTTTACATACATTCTCTGATACTTTCCTTTCTGACACTCTTTGCAAGTAGTCTCCACAACCTTCACTATCTTTCGCAACCAAGGGTTAAACACTCTTTCATACATTCCCACAATTTAAATTTCTCCATGAGCCCATATCTACGATGAATCACTAATGCCATCCCTACTGCCCCAACCACAGAAAACACTGGTACATACAAATCATCCTCTTGTACTTTCCTAATATATTACACCACATTCTCACACACAACAAACATTTTCGCAAACACCTTAAAATCGTCTATCAACTGATCCCATAAACACAATTTCTTACCTGCAACAATACATTTCCTCAATTCACATACCATAGGACATTCTTCTTGCATCACTTCAATATCTCTCATACTCAACAATTCCTTATCACCCACACCAACTCTATGAAATCAGTCACACATACATCCCCCTTCTGCATTCTAACTATTTCCCGATTCCCTTTCAGCAATCTTTCATTTCCTATGTCTACTGACAACTCATTCATTCTTAAAAATTCTATCCCAAACAAAAAATAATACAGCATTCGTTCTTCATCAAGCCCAACAAACCTATGTCCAACTCTCTCTAACATTCCTATCCCTACATTTAACAAAACCTCTTCCCAAGCAACTATTTCTGCTGTCCCAATCCCCTTTATCTTTACACTTGTATTCCTCCTAGGAATCTGCCATGTCAGTTGCTCAAGCTCTCGTACCACTGATGCATTCACCAAAGAAATCTGAGCCCCTGTGTCAATCAGCCCACAATATACCTTACCATCTACCTGCACTTTCACGGCCCTTCTCCCACTCATCCCATCTTCACAATACACTACCTCTTCAATCTCCCCAGGACAAATCATTTTCACATCCTCGTCATCCTCAATTACACAATCTTCTACTCCCTTTTCCAAAACATACTTCCTATCATAATTCTTATTTTCTATTACCCAATTATATTGTACCCCACTCAAACTGTAAATGCAGCTCACCTACACTGTTCCTATCAATCCCCTCACTCCTATAAATTACTGGTCACTTCCTGCCATAATGAAAGAAAATCATCTACCTCAACATTTACAGCTAAAGATCAACCACACTTCCCTGCCACAGCCAGTCCAAACTACTTCACACATGTCTTTAAACTCTCTCACTAACGTCGCACTTCCTAACTCCTATCCTGCTCAGGTTCTACACACCTCAGTCATAACTTCCCTCTGCAATTCTTCTATCTCTCAGGCACTCTCAAAACCAACCATCCCATCATTCTGTCATTCCATTTCACAATCGTACTCTTCCTTTTACCAGTCATTCAGTCAATGGTTGTCATAACTTTACAAATCTTTCATAAACTTATTTCAAAGTCTAACAAATCTAAAAATCCTCTCAGCTCTTTAACATTCCAATTATAGGAAATTCCTAACTTTTTCAACAAACTTCTCCGCTTTCTTTAACCCAGTTGCACTTACCTTTGTCCCAAAAATTCAACCTCATCCGCAAACCACTCACATTTTCCACTTTCACTTTTATACCTACATCCTCCAACTTTTCCAACACATCATATTCACTAACTTCAAATGCTCAGGAAAAGTTTCAGTCATCACCTAATATATCATCTATAACACACACATTCCTACTGGGAAAATCATTCATGACCACATCCATCGCCCTCTGAAAAGCTGTGACATTGGCCAGACCCCAAAAGCTCAAAGTTCCCAAATCTGATAATGCCGCTTAAGCAAGTCAAAAGGGCAGTCACACACCTCATTCTCTTTCCACTGGCATCTGATAGTCCCGCACCAAAGATCCATTTTCCGTAAAGACCTTTCATCCATAATAACTATACACTCATTCTGACACTCACACCAGGAAACCTATCTTCACAGTCTTTTCATTACCTTACGCATAATCAATACATAACCTCAATCATCCATCAGGCTTTCTCACAGGCACAATCGGACTATTCCATGGACTCACACTCTCTTCCAAAACACTGATTCGCTCCAACTCTTCACACTGCTCTTCAATCTCAATTCCAACTGGGGGAAGGAAATGACGAATCGCTGGTATATGGGGTAATCTCCGATAACTACAATCACAGAATCAGTGCAACTGCGCCCTCCAAAATCTCTCATCGCCTTTGCTTAGCACTGTCTTCCTTTCCCACAACATTCGTACAATCTTTTGTCTCTTTACTTCATTCAAACCCTCAGGCAACTGTATCTTCTCAACCATCTCATCATACACCCAATCTTTCCTCTCAATATCACCAGCAAACACACCACATTCCCTCTCTCTCAACTGCTCCCCAGTCATTTTGCCCCCCACAATCAGAACCGAATCCAAACTACCCACCACATCACCAACTCTTATTCCTCTCACTCTCTTCTTTTTCACATCAGGCACCTTTTGCATACATACTCTAGGATTTTCCATATCCAATATACCATCAAATACATGTGCAACCCTTTTCACTCTGTACTTAGCATCATACCCATCCACCATAAATACTATCCTTGTCTACATTTACCCCTACATTTGCATTCCATCCTACTTTCACACCTACCACACCATCCGCTTTCAAAGACATATCTTCCAGAGCAAACACTTCCACACCTTTTACCAATTTCACCTTTAGATCCCCTAACCTGAATTCACTCATCTGACATTTTACATCCTTATTCACCTTTTTCTCTATCATCATACGATCAGGATGGATAACCATCTCATTCACACTTAAAAACTTATACCCTAACAACAGATCATACTTCTCATTCTTACTATCAATCACATAGAACTCACCTTCTTCCATACTTATACCTCCAATCTTAACACTCTCCCTAAATTTCGTAATGACCAGTATTATCATATTGCTAATCCCCTTAATATTCCCTTTTCCAGACTCTTTCTGATCTTCCTGAATATTCATCTTATCATACGCACTTTTATACACTACACTAACCATACACCCAGTATCAACCAAAGCTCTCACTTCAATACGACAGCATTAAACCTTAATACTCATGCACTCATCCACCTGACCAGCCAAAAATGCATCCCCACTTACAATCCCTCCCCTAACAACACACATCCCCTTCCCACCTAAGGGTCCACCAGCTGTAAACCCTACACTGGCTCGTTTCCCGGACCAGTTCCCTTTACCTGATTATTCATACCAACTACTTCATTGACACTTACATTCCTATTGACAACTACAGCTGAACCATTACCAACAACATTTACATTAACTGCATTACCACCAGGAACTACATTTTGATTCATTTGCGTCATCCCAGGTTGTCTTACTCCCCAACACCTACCAGCCACGTGCCCTACCTTCCCACAGGTATTTCTAGGGAACCTGCACATCCTCGAAAAATGACCCTCAGTACCACAATTCCTGCATACAGTCTTCCTTACATTCACACCTTGCTGACAATCTCTTACCTAATGATCTATCCCTCCACATCTCCTACATCCGGCCCTTTGAGGGTCTGTGCAATTCATAGCCATATGGCCCACTTTCCCACAACTAAAACACGCCCCATTTGCCCATCTACATTCTGAAATCAAATGTCCCATCTTACCACACCTAAAACACAACATCCATACCCCCTGCATTCTCTCTGCTCAAGGTCCTATTCATATTTTCTTTCACATTCCCTTGATTGTACCCCACATTCTCTCTCACGTTTGTATTACCAACTGGTGTTCTGCTCGCACTCATCGCATTCGTACCTCCTGCATTTACCTGTCTTTCATTTTCACCTCCATACAAATCTTCTAGGAACTATACCATAACTTCATATGGATTGGCCTTCAGAGCATCCCTATACGACTTATACTGCAGCACTGGTGAAGCCCTTTCATTCATTCCCCTACCACTGTACACATCATGCCGCTCATCCTCCTCTCTATCTCTTTCATTATTCTCAAACTCACGATTCTCTACTATCTCTAACACATCCCTCCATTGCAATTGTTCCCTACTCCACCTCATTTTCTCTTTACATCTCGCATTTATAAACTCCGCCACTGGAGAAGGAATAGTCTCCAGGAATTTCTTCATCAACATTTTGTTTTCATTTATTCCCTCATTCCCAAACTTCACTCGAACCAATGTTTCCAACCTATGTGCATAATTATCTAATCTTTCATTCTTTCCTCTCCTAGCCTTATCAAAGTCATTCACCCGTCTATACTTTACACCCCCTTTAACTCTTTCAACCTGTTCCAACATTCTTTCCTTTACTACTTCATACTTCGGCTCACCCACACTCACGATAGCAGTATAAAAATCAAACATTCCCCTTTCCAAAAAACTCACCTAACTCTTTAACCTAAAACACCTTATTTTCATCAAATTTCTCCTTACAGTAACTCTCATACTCTCTAAAAAATTCACACACATCCTTAGTTCCATACACATTATACTTATTGATCTTCGGAATGTCCCTGATAATGACACTACGTGCTACCTGGACATCGACTGAACTTGAAGAGTCTTCCGACATGGTGTCTTCACGTGCTACCTGGACATCGACTGAACTTGAAAAGTCTTCCGACATGGTGTCTTCATCATAAATCTCATTCACTTCCTCATTCGTACTACTATATAAAGAATCTATGCTCTTACCTTTTGCTATCACTCTTCTTTCATGTCTTCTATTCTTTGACGTCCTCTTCTTCTTCTTCTTCTTCTTCTTCTCTTTTTTCATTTCTTCTTTCTCTTTATTCTTTCTACTTTTATCCTGTTCCATTTTCTCTTTATCCATATCATTCTCATCCAAATCACTTAAATTCTTTCTATCTTCTACCACGATCTCCTTCCTTCCATCTACCACCTTCGGAGTAGAGGTTACTTTCTTTCGCGCCCCTTTTACTTCAATTTCTTGCGCAAACTTCTTAAGTAGATCATCTAGTTTTGCCTCCAATTCTCATTTCCATTTGCCTTTCCCTCTCTTGCCTCCCTTCTTCCATCTCTTTCAAGTGATCAATGAGGTCTTCATTCTCCTTTTCTTTCTTCCTTAATGCCTCTTTCAATCTCTCTACTTCCAAACCCAACCTTACTTCCTCAGTTGTAGCCATCTTACCTGCTGTCTATAATGTCCCCTTTGTCCTCCGCCAGACGCCCCACGTTGGGCGCCAGAAATATGTTGTGGTTTTGAGGCCTCCAACAATCTCGATAGTTGTGGGTCCTGAAAAGAAAAACCAGAGAACAAACAAACAATAATAAATAAACACAATAAAACTCAGGAAAAAAAATCAAACGCAAAACACACAAAGCAAACACACTTTTATTTAAAAAAAAACAACCCCGCAAGGTGAGTCGCTACTACAACCCCCCCTCACCACAACAAGGTAACCGACACCGATACCGATCCAAAAATAAAAATAAAAACTCTACAATGAAAACTTAAACCTAAAATATATATGCAGTCTTAATAGTTCTCCAAGCGTACTCCTTCTTAAGGGGACGTTGCGCATATGGATTTCCTAACTTTGAGGGTAGAAATCATCAATTCTATGATTTTTAGGTTTTAACATTTTCACGTTTCCTAGGTAGAATTTAATGTTTTTTCTAGTGGGGTGGGTTTTTTTTAAAAAGGGAAAGACAATATTTTTATTAAAAATATATCAGGGGGAGAAGGGGGGGGGGGGGGTTTCAATTTGGTAACGTCCATCAAAATGAAAAATCACAAAACCTTTTTTAATTATTCATGTTGATCACCATAAACTTTCGGAGCAAGTACATGTTGGGGAAGATACACATTTTTTTGTTTAAATAATTAAAACTTATTTATGGAGACGAATTTGCCCTTAAGTTATTATTCCACTTATTTTGAAAGACGTCTCACACCATATGGCAGCGCACCCTTGAGTTTTACAAACCATTTATCTAAACAAAAAATGTAACTGCCTATAGTATATGATCTGAAATTTCGAGATTGAACAAAAAGGAAAAAAGATTATCATGATTTTTTCCGCTAGCAAAAAAAAAAAAAAAATTGAAACTGGTGGCGTTAAACTTTTTTAATATTTACTCCGTTGCAATGCAAACTTTCCAGCAGTTGTTACTCTACAAAGATATACATATTTTATTAGATTAATATTTTGTATGCCCAACAGTTTTGCCGCTGATAGCACGGGAAAAAATTTGAAAACTTTGAAATTTTTCCATGAACAGCGGCAATCATGTTAGGTATATAAAATATTCATATAAACAAAAATGTCTACCTTCCCCAATTATATAGGCTCTGCAAATTTCAAACTTTGTATAAAATAGATAATTAAGTTTTCAATATTTTTTATTTTTGAGTTGCCAAAAATTTTTTTTTAATGATGTGGTGGCATCGTAACTTTTTTATTACTTCATCTGATTAAAATAAAATTGTAACAGATTGTATAATTTAGTGATATATATATTATATTTAGATAAATTTCTGTACGCTCAACTGGTTTTTTGGCTGCTACTGCGCAGGAAAGATACGTTTAAAAGTTTATAAGTTTTCCATGAAAGCGGCAAAGTGTTTGGTATACAAAAAAGTTATCTTAACACAATATTGTACCTTTCCTAATTATACATGCTCTGAAAGTTTCGTATCAATCTATTATATAATAAAAATTATTACATTTTCTTTTTAGTTGCAAAAAAAAATAAAAAATGAAATTCAAATATGAATTCATCAGATTAGATTAATTTTTTATACCAACTGTGAAAATTTGTGTGAGATACACATTTTTTTCATTATTAAATTTGTAGTAACCAATCGGTTTTGGCCTCTTTACAAAATATATTTTCATAGTATTTTCTAAAAAAAAACTTTTTTTACATTGAGCTGCTATCTCGGGGTATAACAAAAAATCCAACACTATTTTAAATATTTTTCTTTTCTTTGTTGTTTTCATTTGTATGCATTGAACATTTTGATGTATGATTCATGCAAATATAAAAACGTTTGGTATATTTCTGATAACTTTTAAATTTTATGGAAAAAAAAAAGTTGAGATTTAGCAAAAAAATGAAAATAATTTTTTTTCGCTCTATATATTGCTATATTTGTGAGTTAATTTCATAAAACATATGCCTATGGCAAGTATTTCAGTGAAGTCAGCTTACAAAAAATCTTTTGTAGTTCAGCAGAATTCCAACTGTTAAAGAATTGCTGAGTAAAATGCTGATTCATGATATTTGGGAAGAAATTACACAAAATCTAAACCACTTTTTTGGCATATGTCATCAAAACAAAATATTGTTGCAGAATCTTTCCTCTTTCGAATGGTCTATAATTTATCCAAAAAAAAATTACATTAGTGGTTGTTAGGAATCCTTACGTGCAACGTCCCCTTAATTCTCCAAAATCTACCTTTAATATTCTTTTACTTGTCGGTTTCCCACTCAACAAATCTACAAGTTTCTTCACAGTTCTCTAATCTCGTTATCAAATCTATACTCCATTCTCCAATGCACTGGTAATCCTTCTCAAATAAATCAATCTTTCTCCTCTCCCACAAGTATCTTGTTTCTCTCCTTGTATATGTACCGATTTCCTTTAACTGTACATCTATTTCACTCCTTTTCCAAACTAGTTATTAAATATTTAATTTCGTTCTTTAAATATCCCCTCCTTATTAATCCAGATGTTTCTAAGGGCTCTCTGGCTGCAGCTGAACACAAGGAACTCGAAAATTCAAACTGAAAAAAAACGACAAGGCTTCAATCAATCATAAAAAACAAAAAAAAACCATAAAAAAATAGTATAAATAATAATAATAATAATAATAATAATAATAATAATAATAATAATAATAATAATAATAAATAATGTTATAATCAGGGTTGGGGATTTTTTGGATTTTTTGAGAAAAAAATCAATTTTTGATTTTTTTTGATTTTTTTGGAGAAAAAAATCACGTCACGCGAATATAATTTGTAAACAACTTTTTTTTTAAGTTGATTAGGTATTATTTTTAACCCAGGCCCTATATACGAGTTCAAAATCTTAAAATATATGGCTTATAGTTTATGACACAATGAAACAGAAACACAAAAAGAGAAGACGGACAAACCATCATAGAAGAATGGTT
>JABUQX010002950.1:22500-24225 GCA_015478945.1 Trachelipus rathkii
AGGTCACCATCCAAAACATATTTTGAATTTTATTCAAGGGTAGAATGAGCTTCACTGCAAAGTAGAGTGTATCGTGCTTTTGCTTTATCAGCAATAGAACTGTGATTCGTGCTATTAAGTAATAACTACAATGCTTCTAGCAATAAAGCAAATCTTTGTTTCCCTTGTTTTGGCTGATGAAAATTATCTAGGATCCAATGATGAGAGCCTTGGACACTTGAACTTCAGAGGATCTTTCTAAAAATAACCTTTTCTTCTATCATTTTGCATTAGCACAGTCTGAATTCAAGTTTTGAAATTTAGATGTTACATTTCATTCGAGTGACTTCTTTGAGACGTTTTTTTTTTGTTTGCAAATCCAAGATTAATTACCTTTTACGTTCACGCAAATTGTTTTGTCATGTAATCTAATACAAAAAAGCTTTAGTTGTTGTATCAGGCATTTTACTGAACTTAAGAAATCTTTCCATAATATTTGGTACGAGATATTGTAAATCTGTGACAGGAATGGACCAAGTGGGTCTGACCGTTTGGAAACTTTCGTAGAAATGATGTTCACGTTCTAAGGAACATTTTAAAAAAAGCCAGTTTCCATTTTAGAAATACATCTTTGGTTTGAACAGAACATTTTGTAATGGTTTGGTGTTGAAAGATTTTCGGCTGTCAACTGCACGAAAATCCAAAATCATTATTCAACCTTAAAAAAAAAAAAAAAAAAAAAAAAAAAAAAAAAACTCTAAAAGTACATCCTAAAAGAAAAAGAATATAAAAGATTAAAGTGCTTAGTCATACAGTCTATAACACATCCATATACCAATCACCTTCAAATCGGGAAGGATGAACTTGTGAAGCAACCTCTACGGACAGAATAGTAAATAAATAGTGAACTAAAAATAGAAAGAAACAGAATAAAGTAGATTTAATTGGGATGTCGTTCCTCGCCATCTTTTCGATTCAACTATCAATACATCTTCATTACAGACATTATACAGTAAGGAAAAAAAATATATCAAAAATATGTAACTTGGTCAATGGATCATTTTTCATATGTTGAAAATTTTAAAATTTCCCGGACTTTTTGGAATTTTTCTGACTTTCAGCATATCTTAAACGCTTCCTGACCTTCCTGACTGATTTTTTTCCCCTAACTTTCAGAAAGTGTGAGACTCTGAAAGGAAATTACTACTCAAAACTGTGTTGAGCAACTCTATCGAGCGTAAGCACAAATACATGACAAAAACGAAGAACTGTCTAACTTAAAAGCAAAAAAATAGCTAAAATTCATTCTATCCCGCAAACCTTCGTATTATTACAATATGCATTAAAGATTAACTATAATAAATAGTCCCATGTAAGTATATTGGACTTGCTACTTCTATTTATGGCAAGCGCACTAATACTTTACTTGGAACTAATTTCTTGTATTCTATCTCTCTTAATCATAAAATTGAGAGGTCTAAGGTCTCCGCGAAAGCCACAAGCCTTTGTTTATTTGTTCTGATGTGGAAATTTTTCCATGAAGAATCACTTTCTCCGTAATTTTTGTAGCTTAGGCTATCCCCAACTTTGATAAACTTTTTACTCGTTTCTCGATAACACTTGTCGCCTTAAACTACTGCAATATATGTTCCTAAACTGTCTGTTTATGCTTCGGCCTTCCTAACATAGATCCCCTTCCATGATCTCCACTTTCAGATTAGAAATATCTTAAACATAAACTTTCTA
>JABUQX010002951.1:0-10000 GCA_015478945.1 Trachelipus rathkii
AGCCAACAGGCATATAATTCTTGGTAACGATTATGAAGTTTTTTTATTGAATTAACAATTTCTGATTACTGCAATAAGTTACTTCAACCCTTGGTTTAAGAGTAAGGGTTTGGTTATGGCTTTAGAGAAAAACTCTGACCACCCTGGGCGGCCCTAGGCAATGAAACAACATCACCATTCAATAAGTTTTTATGCTT
Source organism: Trachelipus rathkii (assembly GCA_015478945.1). Classification (NCBI taxonomy): domain Eukaryota; kingdom Metazoa; phylum Arthropoda; class Malacostraca; order Isopoda; family Trachelipodidae; genus Trachelipus; species Trachelipus rathkii. The sequence continues at coordinate 198 of JABUQX010002951.1, forward strand.
CGGCGGTACAAGCTGTTTTCGAACGCTCATCAAACACGTCCGCTTTCCATCTTTAAATCTCTTCGCTTTTTATTTCAATTCTGTGTTGACGTCTAACCAAGATATGCTTAAAAAATAATTACGTTATTTCTTATCCCTTGTTTGAAATGCGATGTAAAAGAACAATATATTCTAAGGCTGTTTACAACACTAAAATTTTATCATTTTATCGGTCAAAGCTTAGAATGATTAGCTATTTGTTTAAAAATTAGTTCTGTACATCTAAAAAATTCTATATAACTGGAATTCGACTGATAGAGCAGGTTGTGCGGCCGTAAGTATTCTTATTAAAGCTTTTATAGGAATAGTAGGGTTTTCCATATGATTAATATTGACATATTATATAATTTTCTCAGTAAATATTTAAATATTAAATTAGATATGAAAAAAATGTAGCGCGAATATCAGCTGATCATACTACCCAAGATGCAAAACTCGAATTAGCATACACCAATAACATCACTATTTTAAATTTTTTTTTTTTTTTTTTTTCTCGAGAACTTTATCCTTGTTTTCGTCATATCTTAATTAAATACTAGTATTTATATACCACTAATATATGACAAAGAAGTATTAGTTTAAATCTTAATTATAAATGTTTATTCTATTATTACTTAAAATAAAGAGTTCATTTAATTTTATTTGGACTGCTTGAAAAAAACAGTAATCAAATATATACTCTTCATTTATGCTTTCACCATACCCATGTTGTCCGTTACTCAACCATCATTGCGATGCACTCACAAAAATCTTCGTCATTACCCAATATTGACCTAGCGAGAAACGACAAATTTATCATTCACTCAACCCATGGGACGAAAACCAAAGGGGATAACATCTTTCATTAATTTTAGAATAACCAATTCTGTGAAAGGATACCTTACAAACTTTGACGGCCCCGCCGAAGGCCAGTCTCTTTAGCTTAGGCGTGATGACCTACAGTCAAATGAGGATGGTCTCAATGACTAAGTTGTTATAACAGGTTTTTAAGTGACATAAGAATTATAGAGACAGTAAAAAGGGCCACATGGGCTCACCTATTCGAGGACGTGTCCCCAGTACCAACCCCACTACCCATAACACATCCGCGAGATGGTCGCGGCCCCAAACAGCTCATGTGCGCAAATCCGCACCAAAGCTCCTGAGGGGCTGTCAATTTGTTTTCTGTTAAACTCAGCAAATCCACCAATTGGCTTACGCTCAAAAACTAGATGCTGATATATGAACGAATATGGTAACCCATACCCAACACCATTCTTACATGCATTAATAACCTAATTCGTCAGGTCACACATGCCACAACATTAGACATTTAAGACATTAAGAATATGACGAGGACAGTAAAAAAGCAACTAGTCTGCCGTATCGAGATTGTCCAGTCGTCAAACCACTACCCAAACATTGCTCATTGCAAATCCACAAAAGAGCACCCTAGGGCCATGTCAATTTGTTGAACTACAAATCCACAATTTGCGCTATAGTCAAAAACTATGATACTATAAATATATACCCAAACCATTTACATGCCCGATTAATAACTAAATTATGCGTCACATCTAGCAGCGGTTTGCTTCTTTTAAAAAATATCCTTGTGTCATCGTGTTTCGATGCGTCTTTTTGTTAGCGAATAACACCGCATCCGCAATCACTGCGGAAATCCTCATCATTTTTCCTCTATCCGCATCCTGCCATTCCGCACTCCGCATAAATTTGTGCGGGATACACGCGATAGTATTTTCATTTAATGGAATTTATGAGACTAAATGTTCCTCAACTATTCTTGTAACGGCAAATGTTATCAGACCTCGGTATTTGTAGTCTCCGGATCCTCTGCATCCGCCACACTGTCTATAGCAGTAGTTACTATTACAAGAAGCTGCGACACCGTCGCAGCAGCTGAGCGATTTGCGAGATCACACTATAATGATGCTGTCTCACGCCTTCTCTGATCGCCTCCGTTCGAAACAAAACCACCAAAGTCGGAAAGAACTCTTGACAGCTGTGATCGATAATACCGCATTTTAACGGTGATGGCATCTAACGCCTGGTAAGTCGTACTTTGTGGACTCCCGCTTCCATCGGGATCACAGGTCAGTATAAAAAGCCGAATATTTTGTACCCACCCCGACACGGTCTAACTCAAGACTATTTAGCACTCAGAAAATTTCCTTTGTTCTGTTCAGTACGCGGCGACGTGTCCCTCTAGATGGCAACAAACTGATTAAGCTGTTGCTGCCTAAATACTGCCTATTAAAAAGTAGTGGGGAGTTTCAAAGATGACAGAAACCAAACACTTATGCAGCAGATAGATAATAGATTTCAAGAATTACAAAAACGGATTACGCCATCATCTCAATAACAACTTTTCTGCGAGGCGTGATCCTAATACAAAACAAATTTCTTTGAACACGTACGTTTCACAGAGGTAAGTACCAAATTCTGCCGTAAACCACGTGTTTCCACAGAGGCGCGGGCGTCTAAATTAGGTTTATGTTCATCCTATGCTGATGCAAGCAGTGCTTGCCATAAAGGTCAGAAATTTTCACAGCCAAATTTTAAAAAGGGGAAAGATTATAGAAACAGACACACTTTTAAATTAATTACGCTGAGATTAGCGAAAACCAATTAATGGATGAATACATAAACTCTCTATTATGGCTTCGACAGTGCGATGAAGAGTTCTTGTTCAGAGGTATCAAAGGAACACTCTTTCATTACATGTCAATCAAAGATTATCTCAAAAGGCGAACAAACTCCTATTTCGAATCGGAATATAAAATCCAAATTTAGTTTGCATGGCCGTAATAATCGTTAAAAAAGTTTCCACATCTCTGCCAGAACCTCGTCAGGGTAATAACTTATCATGCCCTCTTCACCACCAACGCGGCGTTCTAAGCTATTGAGGTGTCTTGTTCTGAGCGGTTGCAGATCTCATCTACGGAAGAGACAAAAAAAAAAAAATCATCAACACTGCTCTTGAAAGGGGCTCCAGAAGCTTTTTAGTTTCTGGAAGCATAATTTGAAAAACTATTTAGTTTCAAGTATTTTTTATATATACTTATTATTCCTTTTTCCAAAATGGGTGGAGGCTGGAAAGAGCATCTTGGTCGCCCTGAGGCGCGGCGGTATGCAAAAGAGTCTGGGGTCCACGTTGCTCGCAATCTCGAGGTAACACAGCGTATATATATATATATATATATATATTAATAATATATATAAGAGTATATATAGTCATATATATATATATATATATACTATATATACTAAAGATGATATATCATCCTATATATATATAATATATATATATATACTATATATAATATATTATATATATAATATATATACTCATAGTATATTATATATATATAAGGACTTGAAAAGGTATTAAGACGCTAAAAACTTAACTATCCGCTATGCCGGCGATCCGCAATCCCGCTGCTAGCTGATTTTTTTACTATCCGCGATCAGCGGATAGGGAAAAATCACCATCCGCTACACCTTCTAATATCATAATAATTATATATATATATCTATAATTATATATATATAGTATATACCCTATATATATATTATATATAATATATATTATAATATATATATATATATATATATATATTAATATATATACATACATATACAAATATATAATTGCTTCATATATTGCCTGAATTTCAACGGCTTATTTAGCTGGAACTTACTATGAATGCGCTACAGAGGTAAAAAAGTTGTTAAGGCTGGGCTTTTCTTTCTCGAACTTTTATTTTTTCAAGCATCTTTCAATTCTTCTACTGGCTCTTATCTTTTTCGATGCTGCTTACCGCACTGCTTACCCCGCAGTCTTGGGGAAGACAAAGGGAAGAATGAAGGAAAAAAGCAATGTAATTAATATACAGATGTTATACTTTTAAATTAACAAGTAGATAATGATTAGAATCTTTTGGTTTATAATTAAACAGTAAAATTTAAAAATTTTATAAATCTATTTGACGTACTTTGTAAACTCAAAAAATTTAAAATTCGCTTTAATTTTTTACTATTCATCTGATTTTCATGAAATTCTCGGTGATTTTCATGAAATTTTCGGTGTATTTGTAATCAAGCCATCTACAAAACTACAATAAATGCATTAGTTTTATACCTTCTTAAGAAAATCTGATAGATTTTTTTACAAGTTTAAATTTGCTCAAAAATTTTTTTTTTATTTTTTTATTTTTTTATTTTTTTTTTAAATTCATTCGAAATTTTTAAATGAAATTATCAGAATAAATTTAATTTACCAAGTCAACAACTTTGTATTCGTATAGCGCATATTTCGTCTTTACATGCCCAATCATTATTTACAAAGTGTGCACCCGCAGTGTCCAATTTGAAACTGCAAGTACAATGACGTTCCCCGGATATGAAATTGTTGGGTATATATAGATAGATGCCCTAAATAAAATATATGTAAGTTGTCCACTTCAATTTGCTTTAAACATTTCACAAAAATTGTACGAACAATAAAAAATTAGAGAACAATTTAAATTTTGACAATTTTCATCCCTCTTAGGTAATGTGAAACAAGTAATTGTGGAGGTAAACGTAGTATAAAAGCATTAGATTTATTTTAACGGTAACCCTACCACATAAATTTTTTTTTTTTTTTTTTTTTTTTTTTTTTTTTTTTTTTTTTTTTTTAGGATTCGATTTAGGACCCAATAAGTTCAGGTTATGATAAGTTTTGTTAAGTATACACAGTAAATCTGTGCCTACTTAACAAATCTTATCACAACCTTAGCAAGTTTACGGACCTAAGTCGAAAGCGTTAGATAAGGCAACGCTTTTTACGTCATCATACCAGGGTAGGAAAAATATATAGACAAAAAATGATTGTCGGATAAAATCGATTTTTCATCGTACTACGCTTAGCTCCACAATTACCGTGAAAAATCCTACACTTAAGTTACTTTTTATTTTTGGAAATGGTTTCGAGCAGCTAAGAAGGAATAAACCTGCAACTTTTATCTAGTATACATCTAAATGTTAAAATTTTTCGTTTTTGAGATAGAGACACTACAAATCACCAATTTATACTGAAATTAGAAGTCAAATGATGAGTATACAGAAAAGTGCTTTGAATAGAAGTTTTTTAACCTGAACAATAAGAGCTTTATTTGCTTTCTTAACAGCTTCAGCACATTGTTTCGCAAACTTTAAATCCTTATTAATTAATACTCATAGACCCTTTTCCTCATTGACAACTTTGATAACTGAGTCATCTATTATGTAATCATATTCGTTGTTCCTACTCCCAAAATGTATATAACCTTACAGTTATCGGTGTTAAATATCTACTCTGAAAAAATTCATAAAAATTGGATGAATTGTAAAAATACAATTAGAGCAAATTTTAAATTTTGACAATTCTTTTTACTTTAATGTGGAACCTGTCCCTTTAGCTAATCACAAATTTTAAATATATTTTTCATAATATTATTATATATATATATATATAGTATTAAGACTAGTACTTAGTATGATCAATACATAATACCTATAGGTTAATATAGCCTATCGTAAACATATACATATTATCATATATCTAGTATTAATAATAATATATATATATATATTACTTCTCCCAATTATAGATAAATTGGAGCGCCACACTGCTTCCAGGAAGCCGGCCACCGCCTCTTGGCGGTTCCACAGGTCGAGAAGGCGAGAATATAGTGAGTAGAGTCGGCATTCTGGGCGTCGCGAGAGCTGAGCACCCCAGGAAGGAGGTGCTCCATTGTTGTCCAGGAGCAAATGTGACATTCTGGTTGCAGGGTGGGGGCATTTCAACATTGTCTAGTTTTGAATCTATAATTATATTGTAAGAGTTTGGGTTGTTACCTGATCTGCTCCGGGCGAGATCCATGGCCTCTTCTTTACTAGTACTTAGTTTGTTTATTTTGTAAATGAAGTCCAAAGCTGAAATGTTAATAATAATCGAAAGGTATACTTGTCCAACATTATGAGACATTACACAAAATACAGGCAAATACACATACTAACTCTTTCTTTGCAGTATGGTGAATTTAATCTACTCAGCAGCTAATTCGTGGAGAATTCCGTACGTGTCAATACTTATAGAGAGAATTTGGTAGAATAACTAAAGGAGTATATTTCGTTTTGGTCCTAAAGGCAAAGTTATTTTATGGCTTCGTTCGGTGAGGTTGTGCTAAAAGAAGTCACTCTCTAAATTAGTTTTAAAACTCAAAAAGTTTTTACAACGTTAGATAATTAAAATTTATTCAAAAGTAGAAGTGTAATTTTTATTTCTTATTATGACAATAAACTTTAGAATTTAAAATCTATTGTGTACGATATCACTTTAATTAAAACACTGTAGTGTATAGTCTATAGACTTCAACAAAGCATATTAATTCCATGGAAGTTATGAAATTATTAAATTGTCTTTAAATCAATTATTTTACAGAAGCTCGTCAAAAACAACTTATTTATTTCCGTAGTAAGGGAAACAGCGAAGTTGGTCTCGAGTGCTAGCGTATTCTCCGTAGTCTTTCATCGAATTCGAAGTGTTTGATATTCGTAATAACCATTAAAAACGTTATAAAAATTTAACTATTAAAGAGTTTTTTTTATAAATATTTATTATAATTTTACAAGTTTATGTAATATTGAAGATTTAATTTCTAATATTGTTTATTCATCGTAAATTTAAATACTTAAAGGATGCTAGACGGCGCTTTTAAAAGCAAAAAGGATCTAGCTACATCCTCTATAATTTAGGCTACCGTAACCCCGTTTATGTATTGCTTGAAGTTAATTTTAAATTACATAGCGTACAATTAGTAAATGTTTAAAGTTATAGCACTGATGCTATTATGAACTAGTTAAGATTCTAATTCTAATATTGTTTATCATCGTAATTTAAATACCTAAAGATGCTAGACGCGCGCTTTTAAAGCAAAAAAGGCATCTAGCCTTACATCCACTATAATTTAGGCTACCGTAACCCTTTTTATTGTAGTTTAAGAGTTTTTAATTTTAAAATTACATACTTGTAAATCAGTAAATGTTTAAAGTCTAGGACTGATGCTAAGCATTGAAACTAGTCGTATAGCGTTAACATCTGCTATAACATATTCTAATCGGAATACGAAAATTTATTTTCATGAAATAAAGTTTTATATAAAAATGACTAAAATTATGGAAAGAATCCGAATCAAAATTGTTTATTTCGGGCAATTAAACATGGGCTGTGGGATGTTGTTTATACAATCAAAATTTCCACGCGGAAAAGTTACAATTGGATCCACTACTATAATCAATAAGTTCGCGAATTTTATTTTGATAGTTTAGAAAAAAAATTAAGCTTAAATTTTAAAACTAATTCCTCTTTCAAGTGTTAATTTAGCCCAACAATTGTACAGCATGCGACGGGCTTATGACTTACAGAGAGTAGACGTGGTCGGTCTAGCGTCTGTTGCTCTCAGCATCATCCCAACAAGTACGTGCATATAGGCCCCTCCCTAATTTGCCCACATACCGCCCTGCCGGCCTACTTCTTTTACGCCTAGTCTCTCCTTTGAGGGCAATGTCAGTCTACCCAGTAGTGGCTAAATTCTCTTAACACGCTAGGGCGAATAGTTGAGCTAAGCGAGTAGCAGACTTCTGACAAAAATCGATAATATTTTCCGATTAATCGCTTTTTTTTTTTCTCTGCTAGAAGTATAAAACTGTGCCGCAAATACAGGTCGAAAACCAAATCACCAATTTTTTTTGTTAAATTCTGTTTTAACCGTCGCTAAGCTTTAGTCGTACTCATGACATACAGAGTTTGTTTAATTATACACATTAAATCTGGTCACTACCATACAGATCGACCTAAGCTGCTCTGCATCTATACAATTCTTACCTGTACTTCTTCGAAAGGCGAATAGACAATATATTGAACAAAACGAATACATGTCTGCCTGGGGCAAACATCGTGTAGAACACTGCTCACTCGTGCAGGACTAGTGAAGTCGATATAGTCAAACCCAGCCTCACAACGGACGTTGCGTAAAAACCCCAACGAACCTCTTGTCATAAGTTCTGCGATCGACAATACTAGGCGGGCTATACCATGAAAACTTAATTCACGGATCTAGCTCTAAAACTTATCGCGCCCTCGCTACCTCGCTAGTCACCAGTAAGCTTTCTCTTACTAACTGTGTGACTTACTAAAAAGACGCGCTATCGAGTAATCTTTCGGCAATTTTTTTATTTAACACTTTTGTCACGCGTGAATGCCCCATAGGTGTTACTCAAATGTAGCTACCATAATACTATACTCATATAATATATACACTCATGATATTACTAAATATACTATATACATACAGGTCTTTAATATAATACTATCATATATACTACTTAGTTAATAATATATACTATATACTTATCAGTAGTAATATTATATATATAGGCCTATTAGCATATATATATTATATATCTAGTTACATATTATATAAGGCATTAAGATATCGACTGTGTGTGTGTGTGATAACGTGCTTAGCACATTGGATATTTCGTGTAATCCGACCTGAAGTCCTAGTAGCATGCCAATAACCTTCAAATCACCACACAGAAGCCATCCATATTCACTATATTTTACTTTCGCCAGCATACACGCAATATTGGTATAGGTTTCTTTTAATTGTACAGTGTGTGCTATAGGTATTGAAGGGTGTATATTACCATTGTGTAGTAAAACCCCTTTTAAACTAAGTTTGCTTGAATCTATAAAGTCTCCATTCGAGGGCTGATAATTATGCACACCGAAAAAAGCCATTAGGGCAGGAACATTATATGCAGTACACGACGGTCATTGTTCTCCGCAAAAGTAGGACAAACAAGTTCTTTTCGCAATGTTGTTCCCGATGCTAACACACGTTTCCTTTTCAACCGCGAACCAAGAAGTTCGGCTTTGTCCTTTGACAAATACCAATCGTGGACTAAATCATTCAGTTTATTTTGGTTGAATTTTGAAGGGGTGCCTATCCATCTTCCTTGCAAGTATACTCCTTATTTCCCGCACAATCTTCATCTAACATCGGTTCCTCATTGCTTGACCAAGACACTCTTTGTGATAAGGGTGGCAATGAAACGGATAGTGAATCGCTATGTGGTATAGGTCTGATAGCAGATGGTAGGTGGGGATATATTATATTTTTGATGTTTTTAGCATTATATCCACGTAAATTTGTCAAACAGAAATAACAGTCATTGTAGTGGTTCGTTTGTTCCCTCCTCTCCATTGGAATAGCAAAGGGCATAGAAGATTTCTTCCCATTACTCCAAAGACGTAGCTCCTCGACACACGTTCGAAATACGGTATGAGGTGTCCACGATTTTTCTTGATCACCTAACTTCACCCCGAAAAACATATAGTAGGCTCGCTTCACAAAATCATTAAAACTCTGCCTTTGCTTTAAGACAGTGTACCATCCGCAAATATAACAGAATATATCACTATCGTTAACACATGTACGCGAAGCCATATTTTACACCAAGAACAAACAAATAGCATAATGACTAAACGCTTCCCCATACGCTGAACAACTGAGACTTCTATTACATGGTCGGTTTTCAGCTGAAACACATATAAGAACGAACCAACTTCCATAGTATCAGAGGACGAACGCACATGCCAAAATCTCAAAGAGCGTACTGCATAAAAATTGTAAGTGATAGAAAAAAAACCGTAAACAGATTTGAAATCAGCGTCGAAA
>JABUQX010002952.1:0-5000 GCA_015478945.1 Trachelipus rathkii
GAGAGAGAGAGAGAGAGAGAGTGGAGAGAGAGAAGAGAGAGGAGAAAGAGATGTAGCCTGGTGAAAAGGAGCCCACTCGGCTAGAATTTGGTTTTTAACATGGGCTCGGTGCAAGTTCATTTGAAGCTATTGGGTATGGTCACTGCCTTATAAGTAATCAAAGCAGGAACAGGTGAAGCGATCAATAAGAGAATGGGATCAAAATAAATATCAGTATAGGTTAAGAAGTTGTGTGTTATTAACGTTCAAACGTAGGGAGTCCTATGTTAAGGCATCGCAGGGAAGGGGGTTATTTGATAAACAATGATCTTAAACTTAGACGAGGTAATAGCAATATCATAAAGAAAGTGACGAAGCAACTCAGCGGACAGAAAACACCGGAGTGGGAGCTTGCTTTAAAAAGGTCGGCTAAGTCCGTGTTAAAATACTCGACTACTTGAAGCATAGTAGATCGAACAGACAGTGAGATCGCAATGGGCAAATGGAACGCTGCTTGGCCACGGCCACTTTGGCAGGACTGGAGATTATGGGATAAGACTTCTGAATGAGAATTCACTGAGCCTACTCTACCTGTCACCTCTTTCTATAGAAGATAGCGGGCGACTTTTATTCCGACGGTTGGAAAAGTCTTGATAACATAGTTTAAAGTCCTCTGCAAAACATGTGCCCAGTTTGATGTATATTGTGAATTAGTTAAACAAGTTCTTCAAATTTAGAAGTGTAGCCACGACAATTCCATGATGGAAGGTAGCCATGCTATGTTATTATGAGTATTATGAGGATAGTCTTTGAGACAATTGTCTATTGTGGCTAGGGATAATATTGGGAGGTGGATACAGATGAGGAGGAAAGCCTGAGACGTGGGTCCGAAGAGGACGAGCAAATAAATCCTGGTGGTAACTAATAGTCGTGCAACAGATTTTGCTTAGTACGAGCGGTTTTTGATGGCGTTTTATGTGGTATTTGGTGGAGGGATTTGTCTGTGAATGTTAATTAATTTTGTATTTCAAGTTCGTTTTTATTTATGTGGATTTGTTAATGTTGAAGAACAAACCACCCGAATTTTGTCGTTGAAGAAACAACCACCCTAATTCATGTTTTGGCAATTTATAGCGATATTCGAGTATCTGCGCCAAGCAAGCAGATTCAGAAAAGTTGGAGGGATATATAGTGATTTTCCGTGGAAACGGGAAAGGAAAGTTTTGCAGAAAAGTCATCTTTTTGAGTGGGTGTTGGAATAGCGATATTGGATCCGTTGGGTTACGAAAGTCTTTGATGCGGAGATTTGTCAGTGAGTCTTCAGAGTGGTTTTTTTGGGAAGACTGTAACAATTTGAGTTGTGAGATGAGAGATGTCTGGGACTCCTTTGTGCCGCACAGATTCCGAACACCTGGATGCGTTTGCCGGTGTTGTTTATGCAGGGCGGTCTTCAACCACCTCCTCCGCGGAGCCGCAGGGAAGCATTAGAAAGAGAGTGGAGTCATCCATCAAGTCTTCTATTTTGCGGAACTATAATTCTTTTATTTCTAAGACATAGAATCCCTTAGGAGTGCTGAGATTAGAGAAATTCAGGAAGAAGAGTTATTAGGAGGATTCAGAAGAGCTGGCAGTAATCCTGGCAAGCTATCAGAGGATTGGTTGGTGGGTTGTTGGACAGCTGTGGTTGCTTTTTTGTATTAATGTCAATTTATTTTGCTAAGAAGTAGACTTTTGGCGAGGTCTCTTCTGAGTTGCATATTTTATATTTGGGGGTCGATGTGTTCTGCTTTAGAAATTCAGATTTTTTAATATAATTTTGGTGCTTAGTCTCTTGTTTCTGTTTAAGAACATCTTTTTCATGTGTTGGAGTGATGGTGGGAGACATTTGGGGATAAAGATGCAGGCCTCTTACGAGTTTGTTGAACTCGTCGAGAGAGTATGGGGCAGAGTTTCTTGACAGGAAATGATCTCCAAGCTATGTGGAAGATGAACAGACCTCGTTTAATTGATGGTCAGTTGATAGCCAGTACTCGGATTAGGGCTGTTGATGGCATTTTGGGTGGGAGATTGGATTGAAGGCTGTTTCTTGACTATCTGAATAGTCGGCAATATGGGCGGTGCAGGCGAGCAGGTTACAGAAACTGGTTGTCTCACTAGGATTTGGGGGAAGAGTTATACTGGAATGGAGTTGTGTCGGTGGGTTGGCACGAAGCGACGGGATGGCTGTTGCAATTGTAGCATAGGATTGCCTTGATTTTGTAGGATATTTGTCTTTGAGCTGGTGTATGGCGTTTCCTGCTCAATTTTTTATGGTGCATAATCCCAAAACCTTCTGTTCAAACAGGCGATACTGGCATTTAAGGAAAGGGGCATTGTGGGGTCCTCCACAGTTTTTGTAGTGTGGTGTGTTTTCACATGGAGTGTGAATTTCTTCTGCGGAGACAGGGCATATATCATGCAGTCCCCTACAGTATTTTTGGTGGTGCCCAAATCGCTGCTATTTAAAGCAATGGTCTGGTCGGGGAATAAACGTACGAAAACGTAGATTGTTAACCAATTTTCACCTTAGTAGGTGGAAAAGGGGTTTTAAAGGCGTCAGTAGTAAAACAAGAGTTGGGTGTCAGGCGGTCCCACGTGGGGGGGAAATCTGTAAACGTTAGTAACAGAAATCTTTCTGATGTAGATTTCTGGAGAAAGCGCAATATCTTCGTCATTTCTATTCTTTAAAGATTAAACCTTTTGGAGTACCTCTTAGATGTGTTTCTATTTGATCAGCGAGTCAAATAAGAGGGATGTTTCGAGGGGACGTAAGGATGACAATATAGAACTTTGATTTCAGGTAGTAGCTTGGGAGAAGAGACCATTCCTCATAACGTTGACTGGGGGGGGGTCTTCATTTCAAATCTTTTCCAAGTACATATCTAAGAATGATGAAACTTTGCTCAGTAAGAGCTTTGGAGATGGTGGATCGCAATAATACATAGGGATTGTTGTGTCAGCTGGCAGTCCCGGAGCGTGAACAGTATATGGAGTAAACAATTAAGAACGACTAGGATGGGGAGGCACCTTTTCGGGGTTGCCCCGTACCCGATTTGAGGCACCTGGGATGCTCGAGGCGTGCAAGACGACCGGTTGCCTGCGAAGATAGACAGAAGGTCTTCCAGGTGAAGTGGAGGGAATCACGGTAATAATATTCGAAATGATATTCAGATGAGTAAATCCACTAATCGGTAAGGATGGTTCTGTAATCGTTAAATCCATCAAACTCCGAGACAAAGTTAGGTTTCCATGGTATATTAAATCAAAGGGGTTCCCCCTCATGGGTGTTGAATCCTATAAGGTTTGTACCCGGAGGACTGAGCTAAGCGGTGGGAGTCTCTTATTATAGATGTTCCAGAGAACTCGACTGACTTTGCATTCATGGCGAAGCCCCCCCTTCCACACACAAAAAAAAAATAATAAGGGTCGTACAACTCAAAAATCTCTTTTGTACGGCTATTCCTTACCACCAAGATTTATTGCTCCTCGTCGGGACACACATCTCAGCCTTTCTACCTCATCTGTGTCCACCTCCAATATTATCCCTAGATAAATATAGACAATTGTCTCAAAAGATCTTCATAATATTCATAAAAAAATAGCATGGCTATCTCTTTTTTTTTCTTCAATTTTGAAATAATTTTTTTTTTTGATAGAAAAAAAAAAAATTGTCTTCAAAAAAAAAAACTTAAAAATTTTTTCCCCCACATATTTTTTTTGTTACACCAGCTTAGAGTGCATAGTTTGCCAGGAACTTTCAACTGATGCTTATCGCGACTTCTATCCAGCTGTAGTAGATAAAAATCGTCGCTAACTTTTATAGGAAGAGGTGGACAACGATAGAGCGCGCTGGAATTCTCCATTCATGTCTATCCTAGTTCCAATCCCTCTCGAAGACTAGACTTCGTGCAGGGCGTACGTATCCATTGTCCATTGATCCACTGTCTGAATCGATCTTTTGCTCTAGTAGCGAGCTTACTAAGACTGACTTAGCGGACCTTTTGAAGCAGCTCCCCACTCCAGGTTATTATACTGGGAAACTTCAACCTCATTGAATGGTATAAAAATTGTCAAAGAAGGCAACAATCAAACAGAAAAACAGCTTTTCATACTCTTCGACAACAAGACCCATTTTCATTATATTACCTCTTCTGTAATAGCCAAATATTCAGCTTTAGTTGAACTTTATAAGTTATAATCAAACAAAAAAAATATTGACCTTATGCACGGCCTCTAATCTTGTCCAGAAGAATTTTGAAAGTTGAAACGAGGGCAGCAAAATGTGATTAAAAATCATGCTTAATTTGCTTATCTGCCAAGTGAGTAGTCGGCGGAGTTCTTAAGTAGAATTTGCTAAACTACCTAGAAAAGTTTTCCAATCCCACATATAGAGCCAATTATCCATGGCTGAAACTTCTGCTGAATATTTTAAAAGTTCTGTACTTATCTTAACTCACTTTCCTCTTTAGAGACTCAGATTATTTCAGAAACAACGTGCCAGCTTTAATCTTTTTCATTTGCATCCATTTCTTATGTTAGGCGCTCCCAGGAAGTTTCGTAGAAAGAAATTGTTTTTTTCAGTTTTATGATCTGATTATCAACAAAAATTTATTGTTAGTATCATCTTGAATATTGGAGACAAAAATGGGATAACAAAAGTTGAAAGACTTAGCAGAACTTACTGAATCATTAAAAAGAAGCCGACCTTTTTGCCTTCAAATCAAAAAACTTGTCCGATTAATTCCACTTGGCCTTACCGTGTTCAGCAATAATACCATTTAGAAGACTTTCAGCACTTCTCGAAGAGTAAAGATTTGGCTAAGAAACACAATGAACGAAGACAGGCTTAATGGACTAGGTATGATGAGCATTCATAGAAAATTAGTAAGTGAAAAAATTGTTCCAATTATAAATAAATGTATTGCCGAAATTCACTGAAATCCAAGGCGTCTATTCCGCGGTACACCAAAAAAAATTTAAAT
>JABUQX010002952.1:7500-15000 GCA_015478945.1 Trachelipus rathkii
TCATATTCTTCACACACTTATCCTCCAGGCAACATATTAATGACCATCATTTATCCACATCATATACACATACTTAAAGTACACACCCCTCTTCTAGATAACACTTTACAGACATCCCTACTACTCATATCCCTGTGTGGGGGGGAGAAAGAATTGCCCACATCGTATGTCCTGCGTGTCGTAGGAGCCGACTAAGGGACGGTGATAGTTGGGTTGGCTGCCTACTACCATCTATCTCTTGCCAGGAATGCTAATGCAGGCCTCGGAGAAGGTCGTGATCGCCGTAAACGGCCTTCTATCTTTCGGCGAAATTGTATGAATCGTATGGGTACATGGAATGTCAGAGGAATAAATGTTGAGGAGAAGAGGAGAGAGGTGATGGATGTATTTAGAAAGGGCAAATTTGATTTGCTCGCTGTGACTGAAACAAAGATGAAAGGAAACGTTGAAACTGAGTGGTGTGTGTGCTGGTATGGAAATGAATGAGAGAGGAAGAGGAGTTGCAATTTTGATGAGTGACCTGTGGTACGAAGCTATGGTAGGACTATGATTGGTGAGTCTAGAATTCTAATGGTTAAATTTAAGTTGAAAAAGGTCAAGGTATTGTGTGGTTGTGACGTATTGGTCCAATCTGAGGGAAACGCCTGAGAAGAGTACGATTTTTTGGGATAATCTGAATGATGTTCTGCGAATGGGGTGAGTAGGAGCTTCAGATTGATAGTGTTGGGGAACCTGAATGGTTGGATAGGTGATCAAAAAAGGGATGGTATAACAGGTGGTTTTGGGGTGGCGGGAGAAAATGAGAATGGAGAAGGTGATTGATTTCTGTGAGGAGAGAGGTGTGTGTGTGTAAGTTATACTTTCTTTAATCACAAGAGTATTCCATAAGTATACTAGAGTTGGTGTAGGTAGAGATGGTATCGAAGTGAAAAGTATGATTGATTTAGTGTTGGTGAAGAAGGAGATGTTGAAGTATGTGTTGGATGTTAAATCAGTTAGGGGTTTAGAAATGGGATTATCGGATCATTATGTTGTTCTATGTAAAATTAAGTTAGTGGGGGCTTGGATGGAGAGGGAGGTGATACGAAAGGAAGTAGGTTAAAATTAAGAGTGAGAAAGTTAAGTGAGCATGACAACAAGGTTAAGTATGTAAGAGCGCTCGCTAGTAAACGGTTGGATGTGAACAAGTTGATACTGACAAATCTGGGCAAATGAAGGAGGCAATTGATAGTAAAGAAAAAAAAGGAAGAAAGAGGATGTGCTAAAGTAGGAAGTACGAATGTTAACAGTGAAAAAAAAAAAAAAAAAAAAAAAAAAAAAAAAAAAAAAAAAAAAAAAAAAAAAATTATATATCCCTGGCCTAGGCTAAGCTAGATAAAAGCTTGTTCAAATTTTTAACTTGTTTTAAAGATATTAGTTTATTTCTTTTTAGGCTTTAGCAATACTTAAACTAGTTGTTAAAAATTTTAACTTGTTTTAAGATATTAGTTTATTTCTTTTTAGGCTTTAACGATATTTAAACTGTAGTTGGTAAATTGTAGGTACAAGGTAGTAAAGTAGATAATAATTTAAAGTATGTATGCTCTGTGTGATAACTGTGGGACTGTGAGAGGTGAATATGTGAATAACTGCCCTGCTTGTGTTGTAAATGCAGAGAATGTGTTGCTAAGGAAGGAGATTGCAAGACTGAGTGAAGATATGAATGAATTGAAAGAAGCTGTATTTGAGTTGAGAAAGGAGGGAAGTGTCAAGAAAAAGGTTAGTAGGGATGTTGAGGCGAGGAGGGAGCGGGATATAGGGGTAGATAGGAACAGTGATTCACCTAGGCAGGAAGATGAGAGGGAAAAGGATAAAGTAGTTGAAAATAGGTCTGCAGATGAATATAAAGTTGTAGGATTTAGAAATAGTTTAAAGATGAGGATCTCGAAAGTCAGTCAGCCTGTGACCTGCAGTAACAGGTTCGACTGTCTTCCAGATGGGGAGGGATCAGAGAGTGCCAATGGTAATGTTGAGTTTTCTAAAGGGAAGACTGATAAATTGCTAATTGGAGACTCTATGGTACGATACCTAGATAGGACTTTTCAAAGTAAGAATAAAAAGAAACGATTGAGAGTATGTTATCCAGGTGCCAGAGTGAGTGATATTGTGGATAGGATAGATAGAGAGATTGATTCTACAAATGTTGATTCAGATGTGATTGTGCATGTGGGTACAAATGATATAGGACATAGAAGGTCAGAGGAATTAAAGCAGATTTATAGGAGATTGATTCAGAAGATGGAAAGCTAGCGGAAGAAGGTGCATGATTTCTGGGATTTTACCTAGGTAAGGTGCAGGTCAAGAATGGAGAAGTAGAGCTTTTCATTTACATCAAAAGATTAGGATTTATGTTTTTCAGAAATATTAGGTTTTGGATTTGTGGAGAAATTTACGGATAAAGATCTTTTTGCAGCAGATGGAGTTCACTTGAGTCGTAAAGGTGTTTGGGCTTTTTAGTACCAGTTTGGAGACTTGTTTATAAAAAAAAAAACTAGGTAAAGTTGAAAGTGATGGGGCTAAATCTGGATACAAATAATAGCAATTGTAACTGTAATAGTGGTGAGATAAATAAAACCTAGTGTACAGGCTCAAATAAGGATGTGATAGCAATAAAAATAACAGCATTTCGAATATTCAAATGCTTTTAAACAAATGCTCATAGCCCTAGAAACAAAAAAAGATGAGCTGATTGGTCATAAAATAAATGAGAATCTAGACATTATTTGCATAACTGAAGCATGGGGTATAATTAAGAATTATATGGAGACTCCGTTCAGGAATATGAAATAGAGGGATATTCACTTTATTTATACCAGCTTAGAGAGAAAAGAAGGGTGGGGGTGTGGGCGCGTTATATTAAAAGCAATATTCAATCTGTAATAATGACTGACTTTAAAACTAATCATATTGATATTGAATTCGGTTATGGGGTAGATATCCTTATGTTTAATAAATCATATAGAATAGGGGGCATTTTATAGACCTCCTGGCCAGAGGCAAGAATTAGACTCAGAAATTTATAAAAGAAATTGAGACAGCATGCCACAGTAAAGAAAATGGTATAGTCATAATGGGTGAATTTTTAATTTCCTGGCATTAATGGGGATTTCCTTGTCTATACGGACCCATAGTAGTTCAGTAGTTATAATGTATACTAGATAAACTTTTTGTGCCAGATGGTTCCATGAACCCACAAGACACGATGCACTATTAGACTAAATAACTAACGATGAAAGTATGGTGGGTGGGGAGGTTAGAGTTGAGGAGAATTTAGGACTTTGTGACCATAATATAATTAGAATTTAAACTGATTGATATCTGGGCCCAAAATTGCAGTTAATAAGGAAAGGATCTTAGATTTCCGAAATACTGATGCTTACCAAAGTACGAAACATGCTTAGTATAATTGACTGGGATAAAAAGTTTAAGAGACACAAACTGTTTTGTCATGTCGATAACATTTTAAGCAAATTTTGATGAATATTCAGTAAGTATGTTTTAAAGATAAACACCATTAGGCTGGCGAAGAGAAAAACCTTGTTTGGTGGGATAGAGAGATAAGAGAGAAAATTAATGAAAAGCGTAGATGTTTTAAAATATTCAAGGGATAGTAATAGGGAGGATGATTTAGAAAATTATAGGAAAAATAGAAATGAACTTAACCAGTCAATAAGAAAGGCAAAGAGAGAGGCAGAAATTAATTTAGCAAGGAATAGTAATAAGAACCCGAAGAAGTTTTTTAGGCTTTTATAAATTTAAAAGTAAGTATAGGACAATTGGTCCAATTAAAATTGTATTGAAAAATTTAGTGAGTTCAGATAAGGAGTTGGTCAACATTTTCAATGCTTATTTTGCTTCAATGTTTACTGAGGAAAGATTAGATAATAGTTTGGAGACTAATAGTTCTTGTATGAATGTAACAAATAGAGTCTCCTGGCGATTTGACGTAAAAGATATTAAAATCGTTTATTAGACCATATTGATCCAGGTAAAGCTGCAGGGCCTGATGGGATATATGGTAGAATTCTGAAAGAGGGTAGTATCAGCATTGCAAAAGCACTGTATTTGATTTTTAAGCGATCTATAACATTTGGTGAGGTACCAGATGACTGGAAAACAGCATATGTTGTGCCTTTTTTTTTAAGAAAGGTAGTAAGGAAGATTTGGGAAATATAGGCGAGTTAGCTTAACATCTCTGGTTGTAAAGGTTTTGGAAAAAGTTACTAAAAAGGTCAAATAGAGAAATATTCTTGGAAGATAAAAAGGTATTGTACGACTCCCAGCACGAAGAAGAATGGGTAGTCCTGCCGGATAAATCTTTTAGAATTTGTGGAGTATAGTATTGATTGCGATGTTGAAAGTGATCCAGTTGATATTATATATTTAGACTTTAGTAAAGCTTTTGATAAGGTTCCCCACATAAGGCTGATGAAAAAGTTATTGCAATGTGGTATAGGTGGAGTGGTACATGGTTGGATTAAAGAGTGGTTGCGAAATAGAAAACAGTGTGTACAACTAAATGGCAATAAATCATCATGGGAAATAGTGAAGAGTGGTGTCCCACAGGGTTCAGTGCTGGGGCCACTATTGTTCCTCATATATATAAATGATTTAGACCAGGGACTTAAATGCAAGGTTTCTAAGTTTGCCAGATGATACTAAAGTGGCCACCTCAGTTAGGAATAGTGAAGGATGCATAAAGATTCAAAATGATCTTGATAAACTTCTTGGGTGGGCAGATAAGTGGCAAAGGAATTTTAATAGTAAAAAGTGTAAGGTTCTTCACCTAGGTTACTCAAATAAAAGTTTTAACTACGATATGAATGGGGATTGGCTTGAGTCTGTGGACCAAGAAAAAGATTTAGGTGATTATAAGCAGTAATTTGAAAGTAGCTAATCAGTGTTTGGAAGCTAGAAATAAAGCTAATAAGATGCTGGGCATAATAAATCGCAATGTTGTTTACAAGAGCAAGGAAGTAATAAGTAAACTGTATAATAGCTATGTTAGGCCAGTAATAGAGTATTGTGCACAAGTTTGGGCCCCTTATTTAAAGAAAGACTTAGATATGCTAGAGAGAGTGCAACGTAGAGCAACAAGGATGATTTCTGGGTTTGAGGGTAAGAGCTATGAGGAGAGGCTGAAATATACAAATGTATGTTTTCTGTAGAAAGGCGAGTTCTCAGAGGGAATGATACAAGTCTACCAAAATATTACAATTCTTGATAATACAGAGAGTGGTAAATATTTTCATAGTTAGGAACATGGAACAGTGACCAGGGGGCATAATTAAGGAAAATTAAGAAGAAAGCATGCAATCTTGATATATAGGAAAGCAGGCATTCAGTAATGGGGTTTTTTTAAATTTTGGAAAAAGTCGGCCAGGGTGGTTTTTAGTGTACTCGATTGCAAACATTTAAAGAAAGGGTTAGATCCGTTTATGGATGGGTGGGAATCATATAATATATTGACGAAGCCAAATTGGCGGGTTTTTAGTTGTGATAGTTATAGTTAGATGGCATGTGTGACCATAACTTGGTTATTAATGCATGCGGATGGTTTGGGTATTCCAATTTATATATCATTAGTTTTGACTAAGCCAATTGGTGGATTTGTAGTTAAGTTAATGACAAGCCCTAGGGTGCTTTGTGGGTTTGCATGAGAATGTTTGGGTAGTGGGTTGACTGGGACAGTCTCGATAGGCCCATGTGTGCTTTTTACTGTCTCTATATTCTTTATGTCTTTATGTCTTTATGAAGAGGTGATGAAAGCGGTTAAAGGTAAAAAAGAAGCCGTGGTTGAATGTACTAAAAAGCAAATGATGAAGAAACTCAAAAGAAGAAAGATGCTTGGAATTATATAGGAGGAAAAAAGAAATACTAAAAGGTGTATTACGTAGGAGAAAACAAGAGGTAAATGAACAGTTTGGGAGAGGAGGATGAATTGGGGACTTACAAGGGGAATAGAAGCTCTTCTGGAAGGAAGCGCGAAAGGTTTAAGAATGAGAATAAGGGGGAATCTACTTAGAATTAATGAATAGGGATGTGCTTTGTAACTGGATGAAGTAGGTGTAAGAGAGGAGTGTGCGAAAGAACACTTCGAGAATCTGCAACAATTAATACAGTAATGAAGAGGTGATTAGGAATGTGTGTGGGTTTGATGGTGAAGAAAGGAATAGGTATTTTTTGGGGATGAGGTATTAGTAAGGAGGAGTAATGGTTAGAGTGAAAAAGTTGAAGAATGGTAAATTCTCAGGTATTAGATGAAATTACTGGGAAAATGATCAAGAAACGGAGGCGAGAGAAAAGGTGATTGATTGGATTTGGAAGTCGTGTATAAAGCCTTTATAGAGGGTATAGTTCCAAGGGATTGGAGGAGAGCGGTAATAGTACCCTTATATAAGGGTAAGGAAGAAAAGGGAACTGTAGAAATTATAGGGAATAAGTTTACTGAGTGTTGTAGGGAAGGTATATGCTGGTATTTGGTCGAAAGAGTGCGTCGAGTGACTGAAGGACTGATTGGTGAAGATACAAGGTGCGTTTTTAGGAGTTGGTAGAGGATGTGTGGATCAAATCTTTAAAACATTTGAAACAAATGATGAGAAAATGAGGGAAGAAGAATAAATTTGTATTTAGGTTTATGGATTTGCAACAGCGGTTATGATGAGTTAATAGGGAAGGTTTTATGGCAGTGTTAGTGATTATATGGTGTGGTGGTAGCTTCTGAATGGAATCCAAAAAAAGTTATGTTATGACGATAGTTGAAGCGGTTGTAAGAATAAAATGGTGATTGGTAGGATTTAATAGCGGAGTAAGGACAGGGTTGTGTTATGTCTCCTTGGGTTATTTCAATTGTATATGGATGGGGTTATGAAAGAATTCGAGGTTGGGGATGGCAGAGGAGATGGCAGGAAATGGTGGAGAATGGAGATGAGTGGAGGGTGCCCTACCTATTATATGCGGGATTGATTTGGTTCTGTGTGGCGAATCTGAAGAAGAGTTTGAGAGGATGGTAGAGAGATTTGGAGGGTGTGTAAAAGGAGGGGCTTGAAGTAAACGTGGATAAGGAGTAAGGTTATTGGTTGTGGAGGTGAGGGACACTTCCTCAGTGTGAAGTTATGTTAGATGTTGAGCAGCTGGAACAAGTGTTCTTGAGCTTTAAATATTTAGTGTATATGTTGGTATTGAGAAGGAAAACGGACGATGCAGAGGTAGTAGGAAAGTTATGTGAATGGCAGAAGGGTGCTGTGCAATTAAATCGCTGTGTGAATGTAAAAGGGACTAAGTATTGAGTGTGCTAGGGTTCTTACATGAGGGATGTTGTTACCTGTGTTATTGTTATAGTAGTGAGTCTATGGTCTGGAATAAGAAGTATAGATTTCTAAAGTTCAATGTGTTCAGATGACCAATCTTAGGGGTGTGCTAGGTGTGAGAAGAATTGATAAAGTGAGGAATGGAACTTTA
>JABUQX010002952.1:20000-42500 GCA_015478945.1 Trachelipus rathkii
ATGTAATGGGCCTGCTGCCATTGCATTCTTTTTTCCCCTTTCCAGGTGATGTACCCATCTCAAGCGGGTAATGAAAGGGAGGAGTGCAGAAGGTGCACACGAGACAATGGAAGACTTGGAGAATGGAGCTGGAGCTCAGAATGGCTTAATTAGCTAAGTTAAATGTCATGCATGTTCTATAGGAATATACATGACAATATTTTTTTTTTTGATTATTTATGATTGCTTTTCCGTTACAGATTGGTTATAGGATAAGGAAATTTATCGAGTGGCAGTGCATAGTGGCATTTGTTATTGACTATTAAAGTGACTGTTTATCAAATTGTGACATTTAGTGTATTTTGCCACTTATTATAAATATTTATTCTGATTACATCTGCCCTGCAATACAATAGTGGCACCGAATTATATTCTGCCACGTGTCTCGTCAGAAGGTTGCGGTTTTGCCCCAGCTTTATATCTTGAGGAGCTCAGTTCCCCACCACAGGGTATGTGGAACTGCTTAATATTTTTAAAATCTTGAAATAGTGGCGATACGTTAGTTAATATTTATGTGTTGAGCACGATCTCTGATAACTGCATTTTGCAGGGATCCGGGCTTAGGTTTCATTTTTCGGTGCTGGAGCACAATAGGCGCAGTATCTTCACGCATACCAGCGGTGGACATTAATCGATCGGGACTCGGTGTCCCTATCTTTTCACAAGTCACTTATTTCACCACTCCGCCCTTACTCAGTTGTGGCTCAATAATTGTCTTGAAGTATATTCGAGGTTGCGGGCCAAAGAGCGGGACTTTTTTAATTACACTGCCGCTTATGAGATGCTTTGTCCGATGGAGGGTCCTATACGTGGGAATTAAGTTACGTAAAAATTTGTAACTTATTTAACATCTAACCGTCATTATCGTTTTTTTTAAAAGAAAAAAAAAAAGAAGCTGCTATAATATTCACATTAGTGACTCACTGATTAGTATTGTTGAGATTGTAATGTACTCTGCCATTCTTGTCCTATACTTAACCTTGAGAAACAACTAAATAATAGTTATTTTTGTAATTAAGTCGCAATCATTTTATGACAATATTCCGATAATCATATATTTTCGTTATTATGTTAAATATGCATATATATATATATGTATATTTTGCTTGTTAATTTATAATTCTTGGTCATCTTCGCGAGAATACATCTATATTTATATAGGTGCATTTACATAGTCCTATTGATCTCTTTTGTAATTCTATTATATTACCTCTGAGATCTTGTCCGCGTTGAATGACCGCTATAATTATATGAGTTGTATTGACTCGTCCATGTATATATTTTGCCACGTGCGCGTGTCTCTGATTTGAATAATTTATATTAATTTAATTGTCGGTCACGAGAATAGACCTATATTTATATAGGTCTATTGATCGTTCTGGTAATTCAATTTTATTACCTCTACGATCTGGTCAGCTTCGATTGGCCCCTCGGATCTGATCGGCTATACTGTTGCCGGAATTCGAAAATTGATAAACTATATTATGTTATATTCTTTTTTTTATATTAAAGAACTGTATGGTGCAAAGCACAAGCTGTATATATGTCTGTTTTTTTTAATTATATATTTTGATATGAACTTGCGTGTCTGCGTTTTATTGAATAGCTAGTCTCCTTAGTAACACCTCGAGTATCCAGTGTTCTTACCTTCTTTTTCATTTTTATTCTACAAAAGAGTTGCGCAACGGCTGGGCTGGCGCTTTCTTGCTGATCAGTCGATCACCTTCTTTCCTATTAGCTTTCTGCGCTTAGGGTTTTCTTTTCTGTTTTTTTCGACTATTGGCAGGGTTCGACCCTCTAACGCCGTTACATATTTAAGTTGGCGAACCTTGCCAGGATACCTGTTACGTATTGGAGACTCTTATAGGGGTGATTTTAACATCCCCAAGATTGATAACTTCAGTATGTCTGAAGATGCAGAGAATGCAAGTGTGAGTGGATGACATTGAAACTTCTGGGGCATTACACCTTTCCAATTTATCTGGGGGGATGGCCACGGGGGGTTCAGTGAATGGGAATCCAGTAGAAGTAGAGGAGAAAAATCTGGTTTTGGAAGAGTTGCAACGATTGACGGCTGCTCTGAATGAAACACAGAGGCAGTTGAATGAAGAAAGAGCGGAGAGGCAGAAGTTGAATGCAGGAGATGGAAAGCAAGCGAGAACGCAAGCCACCGGTTGCGGAGGGACGTTTTCGATTCCCGTTTGAGCGAGACAATTATAGCTCTCAGCTGTCCAGGGAAGTTGATAACCCTAGATCATCGGAGGTTGTCGGAGGTAGCTTGGGAAGATACCATTTGCCTAGAGTGGGCTTTGCAGGTCGTGAAAGTGGTGGGATGTATTCTGCCACTGGAACAACAAATGCGTCATACCAAAGCGCACCCGCACTATCAACTGTGACTACTTCAACTTATACTGCACCAATTTCCACAGTTCCATTGATTGATTTTGGTGGGGTTCCATCTAGTAGTGTTGGCACCGTGAGACCGGACCCTTTGGAGGCTATGCAGGCTCAGTTGACGATGATTACTAAGTCAGTTACTCTGCTGACGCAGTTGCATGCCCGGGCGTTTCGGCCGCGCGCCGCACCACCACCGAAGTTTATGCCTGACGATGGACAAGACTTTAATAAATTTCTCTGGAGGTTTGAGCGATATTGTGAGTTCACCTACCCAGACCAACATGATGACTGGCTGATAGTTTTGGGGAATTACCTGGGCGGATCATACTTGGAGTTGTATCGGCAGTTAACTAAGGATGAAGATTCATATCCTGCTGTAAAGAGCGCTTTAATTACATGGTGGAATCATGAGTTGGAAATGAAGAAGCAAAAGGCCACACAGGAGTTCATGCTGGCTAAGAGGAAGTCTGGAGAAAGTATTAATATGTTCGCGTTACGCCTTGAGCAACTGGCTAGTCGAGCGTACCCTGGTATGAACATGCGAACACATGACAACTTACGCCGCGCCTTTTTGTATAATATGCCGCTGGATGTGGAACAGAGAATGCGTGATTATATTTTGAATCACGAGGGGCGAACTGGCCAAAGGTTAGGTTTTGATCAGATCGTACGATTGGCCAATGAGCATTACAATGAACTCGGCATAGAACAAGGTAAGGATGAGGTGGAGTCCGAGGTCATCACCATATCTCATGTCACTCTAAAGATTCTGCACCGAGGAAGAACATATGGAATGAAATTGTGAACCGTTATGCTCCTAGGCAGACTTCTTCACCCAAAGCTCAGAAGACTAAGCATCAAGAGAATGATAATTTTCCAAGAAGTCAGCAGAAAAATTCTGGTAATACTGGAAGGACCCAGGGAAGTCCACAAAATGCTAGGAAAGCTCAAGCCAGTCAGCAAAATACGCGAAGATCAGCTAAGCTCTGTCATCATTGTGGCAAGACAAATCATACGATTGATGACTGTTTCCTCTATCGAACATCTGTTCGTTCTGTCGAACGAAAGGACATCAAAGGGAGGAATGCAGGAAATTACAGCAGAGAAAGGAAAATAATCAATCCCCTTCACGGGCGGAAACACCAGTGTGTCCATATTGTTCTGGGGGCCATTTTGGTATAAATTGTCAAAGGCAGGAAGATTCTGCGCGAACTTCGCGGAGACCTTCGCCTAAGCCCCAAAGACCAAATCAAGGAGCTAGGCCAAAAACTAACCGTTGCACCACTTGTGACGAAGTTCACGAACCAGGCGCGTGCAGTGGTGCTCCCTTTAAATCGCACAGACCCCGTGGACTCTAAGAATCAGGCCACGGAGCGTTCAGGGGCAATAAATGATCTGTATTCTGATGTAGACAACCCCTTATCTTAATACTGGAGAGGTTAAAGTCCATTTTAGTAATGTAGATAGCCAACCTCTTTCATGTCGATGTGCTCATTGTTGGATGTGGGGACCGGATGTATCCTTGTCTTGTTGACCAACGGTGCATGCGTTTCAACTCATTATTCATCGGGTTTTTGAAGACTTCCCGATATTGTGCGGCGTTCTTCACGCCAGTTCGAACATCAGTTGGTATTGGTCGCCAATACTGTCCGGCCGTTACGCAGAATGGTCAAGCTTGCATTGCGTTCCGTAGGCGGGTTTGTCACCGGGTTTGACGAAGTTTTATGTGGTTCCTTCAGAGTGCTTGAGAGAATCCCTTGTGTTGGGTTCCGTTGTTGCGAGCCAATAATCTGCTCCCCGAGATTTTTCAACACATCAGGTTGCCTTAGTCGCGAAAGGAGAGCGTTTAAGTAATAGCACAGGACTCTTGAGAAGTGACTGAAGGAATGAGATTTTGACACTCGGGAGAAATTGCCAAGTTGGAAGCTTATCCAATGTGGATTGTTATTCATTAATCTGGATGAGCTGTCCATACGTCAGGACACGGCTCTTATTGGAGGGGGTTCGGGATGGTAATTTGGAAGTGCTTCCTGGGGTAATCTCGCATGATAATTCGCCGGTGGTAGCTGTGTGTAACTACAGTGACCATGCAAGGTTTGTGCCAAAAGGTTACTTAGTCGGTAAAGTGCTGCCAATTTTCTGACGTCGCTAAGCTGAATGTGGAGTCATGTGAAAGCTGTTAGGATGACTCCAGCGAGCCGCAGATGCATGAATATTGACTAGAAGACAAGAATTATTGAGGGAATTTGAATTTTCGGACTATTCCGTTGGACGAATGCGCAAAATAGGAGGGGAGCAATCTTCTAATCTTTTGCTGAAGTATTTCTGTTCTCAGTACGGAGATGATGAGTTGGCCTGGCTGAACATGTGCAGCACGCATATTTGAAGTTGAACCACTTGATCGACCTATCCACTGTACCTGTGGGGATTCAAGGGCCAATTAGCGCAGGAATCGAGGACAGTGTGCGGTTGGAGGACAGCGGCAGGCATCCGAAAAAGTCGATCACCTTATTCTTGCTCCTGTCTGTGCCAGTAGAGAAAAAAGGACGGTCTTTACGTCGTATGTATGAAACTACGGGCCTTAAATAAATTACCCAGGATTGACGCTTTTCCTTACCTAACCTGATGACTCGATAATATAATATTTCGGGTCAAAATACTTTACACAATCGATTTGTCTGGTTATTACCAAATTGAAATGCCCGAAGATAGTGTGAAAAGACTGCATTTTCAACGCCTCTTTCTCATTATGAGTTTCTTCGGATGCCATTCGGGGTGAAGGGTGGACCAGCCCTTTCCAAAGGGGCATGATGCTGGCTCTTTCAGGAATTCAATGGTCAGAGGTCATGCTTATTTGAATGACATAATAATTAGGTCCCGCACTTTCGAGCAGCACTTGGTCTCTCTGGAAAAAGCTCTGAAGGCATTACAAGCTAATGGGTTTAAATTGAAGCCACAGAAGACGAAGTTGTGTCGGGAGTCTGTGTTGTGGAATTTTTAGGGCATCTTATTAGTGGTCAGGGTATTCTTCCCCTGGAGAAAAACTATCTGGGTTCTTCGATTTTCCAGTGGCCTAAGACAGTTAGCAATTGAGGCAGTTCTAACATGGTCCGATAGTTCACCGGCACCAGTTATGCCAAAGCACAGGCGGCAATGGCTGCGCGGGGCGTGCCAGGGATGGCGGACGTGCGATTCGTTGGGCGCCGCAGCGTCAGCCAGCGTTTGAAGTACCCAAGTGCGCGTTGGTAAGTCCAACATTGTTAACGTTTCCGGATTATGGGTTGAATTCTCCGCCCTTAGAACTCCATGTCGATGCTTCTGACATCGGTGCTGGGGCAGTGCTATCGCAGCAGAGGGATGGCGAATCTCGACCTATAGCTTTCATTTCAATGACTTTTTCGGAAACGCAACAGCGGTATTCTACCGTTGAGCGCGAGTTAGCCGCTTTACGGTGGGCAGTGAGGGCCTTACGACCTTTTCTTTGCAATGAGAAAAAGTTTGTGATCTTTAGCGATCATGAGCCGCTCCAATATTTGCAAAACATGTCGGCCGCTGATGGGCGTATAGCTAGGACGTTAGACGAGCTTAACGAGTATAACTACGAAGTGCGACATATTAGTGGGAGGAAGAATGTCCTCGCTGATGCGTTGTCACGTTCACCACTTGCAGTGGAATCGGATTATTACCGGAGTCGGAGTCGGTTAACTGCTTGGGTGAGCAGTTCACTGTCCAAGGGGTTTTAGGCAGGTGGAGGTACCTGGGGGGGTGATTCGCTCTTCCAGATGTCGCGCTATGTGGAGGTGAAGTTGGGGGAAGGGGGGGGGAATTTTTTTGGTTCAAAAAACTTTTAGGGAAATTTTACGGGGGGGAAAGGGAAAAAAAAAAAAGGTAGTTGGTTGACGAACTTTTAAAAGATTCGCAGTAGAATATAATCTGCAGAGGTAGGAATATTTTGGAAAAGGCTTGAGACTTATGAGACTTCACTGACAGATGCCTATCCTGAAGTAAATTCAGGCATTTGCCCAAAACTTTGTAAATACAGGTGCACGTGTATTATAATACGTCGACTCCCTTAATTTATGGTGAGGAAAGTGGTGACGTATGTTCTTTGAGGTGTGTATCTGGTATACATTATAATCTGCTGCAGCCAATTCAAAGTGATGGTGGAAAGCATGTACCACCAGACGATAGCAGCGATCGCCGGGTGAATATGGTAAATGTTCTGAGTCTCAATATTTCATCTGACGCAGATCATAATCTGGTGTCTAACTCTACGATAGACAGTGAGGTTATTTTGAGAGAGCAAAAACGGGATCCAACTCTGAGGAAACTGGTTAGGGTGTTAAAACTCAAACCCCAGTTCCGCAGTGGGATAAGACCTTAAGTCTATTTAAGACAGTGGGTGATAAACTTTCCTTGGAGGGTGATATTTTGTACCTCAATTCAGGTGACCGTAGGAAATATATAATTCCCTTTTCATATTTGATAGCTGTAGTCTGTCAGATTCATTATGAGTATGGTCATTTGGGGAGGACAAGGTTTAGATCTCTCTCATATACGAATACTTGTGGAATCCGAGGAGTGGTGCAAAGTTGTGTCTGATGGTGTAGGAAGATTAGTCCAACCATTTTTCAGCAGAACAAGACCAATCAAATAGTGTGAAACCACCACTTCTAAAATTACTTAAATCATCCTTTTGATTTCGTTGCAGTGATTTGCTCCAGTTGCCACGCGTCCAAGAGTAATAGATGGTTATTGTTGGTGGCCATTGATCATTTTCAAAATTTTTCAGTGGTACCACTTGTCAAGAAGACTAGTATTGCTGTGGCGCGAATGCATTTAAGTACAAGTTGTTACCTTTTCTGCCATATATCCCTGACCGCTTGCTTAGTGATAGAGGGCTGGAATTTATGGGTGAACCGTTTGAGGAGGTCTTGCGAGAGTTTGGTATTTCTCACGTGGTAATTTCAAGCCACATGCCCCAATGCAACGGGGTTACCGAGAGGGTTAATCGTACTCTGCTGCAGACCTTACGGATGTTGGTGCAGGAAAATCCTGTTTCCTGGGATACCGAGTTGCCTCAGGCCGTGATTTTGTATAATAATACGTGGCATTCTGCCATTAAAGCGACACCTAGCGAGGTTTTATTAAAAAGAGCGCATACTTTTGCCAGAAATCCTTGTTTGCAACAATATTGGAGGGAACCTTCTTCTAAATTCGCTCCATATAAAAAGGGGGATAAAGTTGCTTATAAAACCCATCTTCCAGGGGATTTGGTCACAAACAAGTTTAAACGCCGATATACTGGTCCTTTTGTTGTTCTCAGGGTGTATTCTAATAGTCTGTCATATGTTATTTCCCGATATCCTCTGGAGCCTCAAGGTAAAGAGGTAACCGCACATTATTCGCAGTTACGGCCGTGGGTGGATGTTCCTGAATATTTGAGGAAAAACCACTATTTTAAGACCTTACTGTTGCATTCAGATGATGGGTGCGAGGAGGAAGTTAGGGAAGTACGTGATATTTTGTCACCAGAGGAAGAAAGGGAGGACAGTAGTTTGGTGACAGAGGAGCCGAAGTTATTCGATGCCGTGGAGTTGGAGGAAGAAGAACAGGATTTCCTGGGGTTTGAGGCCTCCCCATTTTCGTGTGATGAATATTCTGCTCTGCAGGACTTGGCTGAGAGTCAAGAGCGGTTAGACGCGATGATGAAGCCTGTAGTGTTGGAGCAAGTACAACACCTCAGTGGCGGTGTGGCAAAACTCATTGAGGAGTCGTTCTCCAGTCCGAGTCGATCCTCTGTAGTGTTAGATCAAGTACAACACCTTAGTGGCAGTGTGGCAAAACTCATTGAGGAGTCGTTCTCTAGTCCGAGTCGATCCTCCGTTGTTGGTTCTACCAACAATCACGGTCGCATTGATCCTATTGAGGAGGGTTTTATTGAGTCTGCGAGTTCGGAGTCCCGATTGTGGATTCCTATGTCCGCATTACATCCTTCGGCGCGTCCTTATCGGGATCGTCGAATTTCTTTCACCGCTCCGCTGATTCAGTTCGAACCCGCTTCGCCGTTAGCGGATGGGTCGGTTCAGATGGAGTCTTCCGAAGGTCGGGAGGAGTTTTTCGGGGAGCTGGATGAATCATGGGGCCAGGCGTCAGCATTTGAGGGATTTAGCCCTCAGGTGCAAAAGTTGTTACGGTCATCCCCTCATAATAGTTCTCTGGGGGTCCTGTACGATTTAGAGTCGTCTGAAAGCGAGCATGAGAGCAAGTGTGAGAGTTTGCCTGGGGAGTATATGAATGATTCCTATGGGGGACCGGAGAGGCTTGCTATCATTCCGGAGCCGGAGAAGTCTGATATTCTGGAGCCGGAGGTGAGAAACCAACGGCCGCATACGAGATCCAGGGGGGCGGTAGCGGAATTATCCAATACCATGGCTGTGCCTCTGGAATATCAGCGCCGAAGGCCAAGTAACATAGCTAAACAATTAATCACAAAATAAACTAATAACTATCTATTGATAAAAGTAATTGAGAATTTTTTTTATTTTTTTTTACATTGTTATTGCGAAAAAGCGTAATGTTAGCACCGTAAAATTGAAAATAAATGAAAAAAAAAAATAAATAAATAAAAATAAATAAATTACTTGTTGAGAAAAATATTTAAAATGTAAAAAGAGTGTTCATTTAGCATAATCATACTGCAAGGGAAGTTCAAGTATTAAATGTTATAAACGTCCCATTAATGAAAACAAAAAGCGTAAAACTGCGAATCAAAAGCAACAAAGCGTAAAGAATCTCGTGGTATATATCATGATGCAGCCATTGCTTTCCGAAAGCTTTTCGATGTGCGAAACTTAAAATGAGTAAGAACATTATGATCCCATCTGTTACTAATTACTAATGCCTTACAGGTCCTTATTTTTCAATTCTTTATTTGTTCATTATGATATGTCACCATTGCTTTGTTCTAAAAGATGTATTTTTATTTGCAGATGAAGAACGTTTTGATCATCGGCGATTCTGAGGCGGTTGCTTTCCGCCGAATAACCAATGAATTGGAAGCTAAATGGGCCGTTAAAATCATGGTTAACGCCCAGGTTGGGCGGAGTATCGAGGAAACCCCGGCTATTCTGCGGAACTTAGATCTTAAAGCAGTAGATATTCTGCTGTTGTTGGGGTTAACCTCCTTTGCGTGGCGGAAGGTGCTCTTCTCAAAGGTAGAGGGAGTCACTCTGCTGACAGATGACCCTGCTGCGGACTGGAGCAAAATTCCGAGTCTGATGCGTGACATTGTAAGATCCTGTCACCGGGCCAATAAACGCATGGAGGTTTACCTTCTGCTCCCCAGCGTAAAAAATATTTGCGCATTTAATGAGAAGACCTTGATAAGGAAAGGCCTGGAGTACCTTATACCCTCAATGGAGAAGGAACCGATATTCCAGGCAGAGTATTTGCACGAGCGTTCCCGGGAGATTTACAATCGGAACCTGGGTCTTAAGAAGCCGGGTCTCGGTTATCGGTTCCTCATGATGAACCATGGGTTTAACCGGTACGCCCAGGATAACGCGTTCCGGTTTTCTACCCGGGACGCCCCTCATGCTCGGTTCTTGAGACACGATTCGGAGTCTCTGCTGTTTCCGGCTGTGCTATCGGATGGATTGCATTACACTGATGCATGCGTGGAGGCATTTTTTGACTCCATCCAGCCGAGTTGTAGGTGGCTCCGGTTCAGACGGAGGCCAGTAGTGGAAGCGGGGGTTGCGTCGGGGGAGGGATATTCTGTCCCTGTTACCACCACGGTTGGTGGGGTGGCCGCGCCCGAGTCTCCGGTGCGGTCGACCCACAGGGGTTCCCCTGTCGGCAGTTCTTCCCCGGGAGTTCCGGAATCAGTGTTGGGGCCTATTGGGGAGATTATTGCTAATAATATGCGGCCTGATTATTCTGCAGGTGACTCATCTGTGGTGAACGAGGAGATGACAGGGGATGGTCAGATTGAGGTGGCATCCCACTGGTATCCTTGGAGATGTCCCCTCCGCAGGCTGGTGTGAGTGAGTTCGGGAAGAGCCGTAGTCTGTTGGATGAGTCGTTTGAGGAAGAGCTCATCTCGACAATGACGCCATTGGTTGCCTCTCCTGTGCTGACCCGTGGAAACACACGGGGTAACACCTATATGCCATCAAAGAGTAGCTCATCCGAATGGTCGGGGTCTCTGGGGGCTTTGAACTTGGTTGAGTCGATGGCGGAGAGTCCGCTGGAGACGGAGTGGGGTCGTGCTTCTTGGGCGGATTCTTCTTTGGAGTCTGCCCAGGCGTATTATGCTCCTAAAGATGGAGATGAAGTGGGAGTGAGCGAGTTTGTACCGGAGGCCTTGAGTATGGCGGAGGAAAGGAAGCTCCAGTTTTATCTGGAGGGCCTGGAGAGGTGTATGATGCCGGGGGGCACGTCTGCCGGTCGGCGGGATGCTATCCTTAAGCGGGCCCAAGAAATGCTGCAAGTTATGAGGGAGCGGAAGGTATCCTCAACTTCATAAATTTTGTGTTGTTGACCGCTATGAATGTAATCTTGCGGATCGGGTGTAATTATGCACCATGGGGTAGGTTATTGAAAGAACGTTTTATTGGAATAGTACCCCGTAATTTCATGGTAAAAGAGATGTTGTTTTTTTATTTTTTTTTTGTACTATGTACAGGTGTCAATTTAAGAGAAGTGTCTTATTTATAAAGGATTTTTTTTGTTGCTCTGTTATATGGTTCATACCCAAGAAATGTTTATGTTGTAAAAAGTAAAAGGAAAGAAAGAAAAAAAAATGTTTTTTTGTATTTGTAAATTATTTTTGTAACGAGCAATGTTGTAAGCTCCTATTTTGGTATATTTTTTTATTTACATTGTTTTTGTATCCTAACATGCCAAATATGTATATTATGTTGGTTTCTCGCGCTTCTTGGGGTAGTTGGCAAGGTTACGGTTACCCTGGGACTGGTTTAACTGGCATCTTTTTCCTGTTTGTTGAGAAAATGGGCCATTTTCTGGTGGGGGATAATGTAATGGGCCTGCTGCCATTGCATTCTTTTTTCCCCTTTCCAGGTGATGTGCCCATCTCAAGCGGGTAATGAAAGGGAGGAGTGCAGAAGGTGCACACGAGACAATGGAAGACTTGGAGAATGGAGCTGGAGCTCAGAATGGCTTAATTAGCTAAGTTAACTGTCATGCATGTTCTATAGGAATATACATGACAATATTTTTGTTTTTGATTATTTATGATTGCTTTTCCGTTACAGATTGTTTATAGGATAAGGAGATTGAATAAAATTTATCGAGTTGCAGTGCATAGTGGCATTTGTTATTAACTGTTAAAGTGACTGTTTATCAAATTGTGACATTTAGTGTATTTTGCCACTTATTATAAATATTTATTCTGACTATATCTGCCCTGCAATACAATAGTGGCATCGAATTATATTCTGCCACGTGTCTCGTCAGAAGGTTGCGGTTTTGCCCCAGCTTTATATCTTGAGGAGCTCAGTTCCCCACCACAGGGTATGTGGAACTGCTTAATATTTTTAAAATCTTGAAATAATGGCGATACGTTAGTTAATATTTATGTATTGAGCACGATCGCTGATAACTGCATTTTGCAGGGATCCGGGCTTGGTTTTCAATTTTCGGTGCTGGAGCACAATAGGCGCAGTTCTTTCACGCATACAGTCCGGTGGACATAATCGATCGGGACTCGAGTGTCCCTATCCTTTCACAAGTCACTTATTTCACCGCTCCGCACTTACTCAGTTGCGGCTCAATAATTGTCCTGAAGTATATTCGAGGTTGCGGGCCAAAGAGCGGGACTTTTTTAATTACACTGCCGCTTATGAGATGCTTTGTCCGATGGAGGGTCCTATAACGTGGGAATTAAGTTACGTAAAAATTTGTAACTTATTTAACATCTAATCGTCATTATCGTTTTTAAAAAGAAAAATAATAAAAAAGGAAAAAAAAAGAAGCTGCTATAATGTTCACATTAGTGACTCACTGATTAGTATTGTTGAGATTGTAATGTACTCTGCCATTCTTGTCCTATACTTACCTTTAGAAGCAACTAATTATTGATTATTTTTGTAATTAAGTAACAACCATTTTTATGACAATATTCCGATATTTATACTTTCGTTATTATGTTAAATATGCATATATATATATATATGTATATTTTGTTTGTTAATTTATAATTCTTGGTCATCTTCGCGAGAATACATCTATATTTATATAGGTGCATTTACATAGTCCTATTGATCTCTTTTGTAATTTATTATATTACCTCTGCGATCTTGTCCGCGTTGAATGACCGCTATAATTATATGAGTCGTATTGACTCGTCCATGTATATATTTTGCCACGTGCGCGTGTCTCTAATTTGAATAATTTATATTAATTTAATTGTCGGTCACGAGAATAGACCTATATTTATATAGGTCTATTGATCGTTCCGGTAATTCAATTTTATTACCTCTACGATCTGGTCAGCTTTGATTGGCCCCTCGGATCTGGTCGGCTATACTACTGCCGGAATTCGAAAATTCATAAACTATATTATATTATATTTTTTTAATATATTAAAGAACTGTATGGTGCAAAGCACAAGCTGTATATATGTCTGTTTTTTAATTATATATTTTGATATGAACTTGCGTGTCTGCGTTTTATTGAATAGCTAGTCTCCTTAGTAACATATAGAGTATCCAGTGTACTTACCTTCTTTTTCATTTTTATTCTGCAAAAGAGTTGCGCAACGGCTGGGCTGGCGCTTTCTTGCTGATCAGTCGATCACCCTTTTTTCCTATTAGCTTTCTGCGCTTAGGGTTTTCTTTTCTTTTTTCGACTATTGGCAGGGTTCGACCCCCTACGCCGTTACAATATATATATATATATATATTATTATATATATTATATATATATATATATATATATATATATATATATATATACTATATATAATATATATATATATATATATATATATTAAAATTACGAAAATATTACGTCGAAATATAAAGAGCATGAATGATTTTTAATATTAAAATAAATATTTATTATTAATTAGAAAAATTTATATTATTTTTATTATGTACAAATATTATTTTATTATTATTATTATTTTATTATTATAATTATTATGATTATATTATTATTATAGAAACTTAGAAACAAGATTTGATGAATAACAGGAAAACTTTCTATGTATTATGCGGTTCTTAATGTATTTACACATTAAATAAAGGAATGAAGTAAAAAACACTAAATAAAATATTAGTTTCATTATTAATTTGTTAAAAATATTAGAAATTTTTAAAAATATCTCAATATACTTTTTCAATTAATTGTCATTGTCATCATAAAAAAATTCTTAACTCGTCCCATCACTAACTATTAGCTTATATTGCAAGGGCAAAAGGTTTTGATGTTTGTTATTGTTTATCTGTATGAGTTTCTCTATTTTTTCAGAATTTAGCCTAGCGTATACTCTTAGTGTTAAAATTAAGCTTATTCGTCTAAATTGGTAGCTGTCATTATACTTATCATAAAATAAGAAGAATATACTAATAATGATATTTAAAGTTTGAAAATATATAACTGTTTAGTTAAGATCATATGGTATTTAAAATGGAACACCCGTAAGTAGAAACTTCCATTTCTTTTAGGACGCTTACTTTGGCATTGATTGCTTACATGTTTATATTCACTACATGACACCTGACTTTGCTAAAAGTTACTGACCTCAATTTTTGATTGAGGTATGGTATCTACCAAAATCCTAGTTTAACATATTCATACATGTTTTTATCAGAATTGAATTTGAATCAATCACAAAAAGTTTCTAAAAACACAATAAAGAAAATCCCCCTGTTCACATTCAGATTGCCCTATGGGGACCTTTTTGAATCTTGATCGTGTTATTGCCTAACTAGGGACCTTTTGGCATCTTGATCGTTGTATTGCCTCCTTTTTGGATTGTTACAAGATTCACTCCATTCAAAACTTTTGGCGAAGATTCTTTATTTTTCTTGAGAGAATTAACAGTTTTTCACCATGAAAAAATTCCTCTACAATCAACCAGTCTGCATATGTTTATTAAAACCCCTTATTCTATACAACATGTCTTCGTTCAAGGTTCTTTAACCCTTATAAAACGATTAAAAAGTAACATTTAATTTATATAAGTATATAATAATTTAAAAAAGATGAAAAGATTTGTATATGTACAGTATTTATAAGCCAAACTCTAAAAAAGGTTTAAAAAGATTTATGTATTTATAAACTTAAAAGCCAAGCTATAAAAGAGTATGCAGTGATTTTTTATAAAAGTTTTAGTAGAGACCTTTGAGAAGGATTTCTTTATAAAATTTATGAATGGTAATCTTATTACCCAGTGTTTTAAGCCAAAGATTTTAAAAAGTAAAAGGAATTGGAATCAAAATTCCTCAAGCTAAAAAGAAAACTTTTTTATAGTGAATAGTGTAAACAATATATATATATATGTATATATTTTTGATATACCAGTATTGATGGGGATATATATATTTTTTTAGTTAGTAATAAGTTGAACATTTCTTATGATTAAACTTAAAAGCTTATCACACTTAGTGTCCAACTGCTAAATGGTTAATACTTACCATATTAACCTCACTAACTGATTTTAACTACATTAACCATCTTACTTTCTTAGTGAATAACCTATATTAACATACTCTGATTGTGATTAATGTATTCTGTTTTTGCTAATTTAATAGACTATTACCACCTAACCCTAACTTACCTAGTTTATGTAGTACTAATTTAATTAACCAACCTTAACTACACTACATAAAAATATAATTTTTTTTTTGTACATAAATTAATAAAATCTAAAAACAAAGTTATAACTTATACACTTCTTACTGTGTTCTGAAACATTTGTGTGCTTTGCATCATTTATGCTTCCAACTTTACTTGCTTATTTTTCATCCACTTATTATGTTGTCTTGCTAAATTGCACCACTGCAACCGTTAATTTTTTTTTTTTTTTTATGCTTTTCATATCTTGCACCCTGTATAAAATTGGTTGTAACCAAGCTTAAATTACCATTTCACAAATAAGAAATAGGGCAGAAAAGAGGGTGACAGTAGTAGTTTTGGAATCGGTCGGATGACTCCCTACGGATGGACAATATTCTTCCACTTCAGTGAGTATTTCACCTTACAAATCTTACAATTCCCTAACCACAACAAATTAATAAAGCTGAGATAAAAGGAACATGAATGAATTTTAATATTGAAATCATCATTATTATTAATCAAGAGAAATTATACTCATTTTCTTATTACAATATTATTATTATTAATTCTATTTTTACTTATAAATTTAAAAGTAAGAATATGGAAATTGGTCATATTAAAATTGATGAAAATTTATTGAGTTCAGATAAGGAGTTGGTCAACATTTTCAATGCTTATTTTGCTTCAGTGTTTACTGACGGGAAAGATTAGATAAAAGGTTTGTGGGAGGACTAATAGTTCTTGTAATGCAGTGTAACAAATAAAGACTTACAGAATTTGAATTTGATTGTAAAAAGATATAAACGTTTACAGGACCATATTGATCCAAGTAAAGCTGCAGGCCCTGATGGTATATATGGTAGAATTCTGAAGGAGGATAGTACCAGCATTGCAAAGGCACTGTACCATATTTGATTTTTAAGCTATCTATAATAATTGGTGAGGTACCAGATGACTGGAAAACAGCATATGTTGTGCCTATTTATAAGAAAGTTAGTAAGGAAGATTTGGGAAATTATAGGCCAGTTAGTTAACATCTACTGGTTGTAAAGGGTTCGGAAAAAAGTACTTGAAAGCGTCATATTAGAGGAAATATTTAAAAGATAAACAAGGTAATGTACTGACTCACATCAAGTTTCCAGAAAAGGGAGGTTATGTCAGACAACCTTTTAGAATTTATGAATACCATTACTGGACTGCACATGACCAAGGAGTACCAGTTGATTTATTATATTTAGATTTTTTAGCAAAGCTTTGATAAAGGTTCCCCACATTAAGGCTGATGAAGAAGTTAATGGTATAGGTGGAATGGTACATGGTTGGATTAAAAGTGTTGTGGACATAGAAAACAAGTGATGTACAACTAAATGGGCACATAACGTCCATCATTGGGAAATATGAGAGTGGTCCCCCAAGGGTTTCAGTGCTGGGGCCACTATTGGTCCTCATATATATAAATGATTTAGACCAGGGACTTAATGCAAAGTGGTCTAGTTTGCAGATGATTACCAAAGTTCGGGCCACCTCAGTCAGGTAATAGTGAAGGACTGTATAAAGATTTAAAATGATCTTGATTAAACTTCTTTGGGTGGCAGATAAGGCAAATGAAATTTTAGTGTGAGAAAAGTGTTAGGCTTTTTCACCTAGGTTACTCAAATAAAAAGTTTTAAATACAATATGAATGGGGATTTGGCTTGAGTCTGTGGACCGAGAAAAAGATTTAGGTTGATTTCATAAAGCAGTAATTTGAAGTAGCTAATCAGTATCTGGAAGCAAGGAATAAAAGTTAATAAGATGCTGGGCATAATAAACGCAAGTTGTTTACAAGAGCAAGGAAGTATAAGTAACTGTATAATAGCTATGTTAGGCAGTATTAGAGGTATTGCGCACAAGTTTGGGCCCTTATAAAAGAAAGAGCTTAGATATGCTAGACGAGAGTGCACATAGAGCAACAAGGGATGATTTCTGGGGTGAGGGTAAGAGCTTGAGGAGAGGTGAAGGAATTAAGAATGTTTTCTGTAGAAAGGCGATTTCTCAGTTGGGACATTGAGCCGGGTCACAAAATATTTACATCTATTGATAATACAGTGACCAATAAATTTTTTGATGTAGAGCTGGACAGAGTGACCAGGGAGCAAAATAGGAAAATTAAGAAGAAACAAGCCATCTTGATATAAGAAAGATTTCATTCAGTAATAGGTTGTTAAATTTTGGAAATGATTTGCCTCAGTAGGTTGTTAATTGTAGTTCAATTGCAGCATTTAAGAAGGGACCTGGATAGGTATATGGATGATTTGGTATAAAATTGTTAAATTTGCTAACAAATTGGTTGGTTCTTAGTTAGACTTACTGTAGTTATTAAGGTTAATTGCATGTTACAATAAAGTTATTAAAGCTGTAGTATGGTTAGCATGTATATACTTTAGATATAGTTTTTTATTTTAGTTGTAGGCTTTGTGTATAAATAGTTATTGACAGGCCCTAGGGTGCTTTTGTGGATTGCAATGGCATGTTTTGTTTAGGCTTGTGTGTATTTAGTGATTGACAAGCCCTAGGGTGCTCTGTGGATTTGCATAAGCATGTTGTTTGGTGATTGCTTCTGTTTTTTTGACTTGGGACAGTCTTGATAGGCCCATGTGGCTTCTTACTGTCTTTTTATTTCTAATGTTCTAATTATTATTATTGTTATATAGAAATTAGAAACAAAACAAAGATGTTAATGAAACAGGAAAACTTTCTATGCATTAATATGGTTCTTAATGTATTTACACATTTAAATAAAGAATGAAGTAAACACAAAATAACTCTTCCTTATTATAAAATTGTTAAATTTGCTAACAAATTTTTAAAATATACTTTTTCAATTAATTGTCATTGCCATCATCAAAAAATTTCTTAATCGTTCCATCATCATATATATATATATATAATAGATATATATATATATATATATATAATATAATTATTTATATATATATATATATATCATATATATATATATATATATATTATTATATTTATATATTTATATTATATATTATTATATATATATATAATATATATATATATATATATATATATATATATTATATATATATATATATATAATAATAAATATAATATATAATATATATATATATATAAATATATATATATTATATATATATATAGTATATATTATATATATATATATATTATATATATATATACATACATACATATTATATATATATATAATGTTACTAGGTATATGGGATGGTTTGGGTATCATTATATAAAGTAAATATTTCGACTAAGCCAAATTGGTGGTGGATTTTAGTTACAGCAGTTTGACAAGCTAGGGTGGCTTTGTTTATATATATATATATAATATATATATATATATATATATTAAATATATATATATATATATATATATTATATATAATATATATATATATTATATATATATATATATATAATATATAAATTTTATTATATATTATATATATATATATATATAATATATATATATATATATTATATATATATATATATATTATATAATTATTTATTATATATTATATTATATATAATATATAATAGCCTTATATTTATATAGACTCAAACCATATAGGTTAGGTCTAATTTTAATCAAAATATCATTACATTAACAATTCAATTAAATATTTTTCCAAAAATAATTCAATTAC
This sequence comes from Trachelipus rathkii, assembly GCA_015478945.1. NCBI lineage: Eukaryota > Metazoa > Arthropoda > Malacostraca > Isopoda > Trachelipodidae > Trachelipus > Trachelipus rathkii. Next base: position 38,936 of record JABUQX010002952.1, read on the forward strand.
TTTTCAAGAAATATAGAAATGATGAGAATAGGCAATGTCAGGCAATAACTTTCAAGTATGAAATAAGAAGGAAAAAACTAATAGGTAAGATGAAAGTTACTGAAGTAATTTCACTACCTTGGACAACAAGGTACTTCACAGCACAATAGGTCACTTATACTTATGCAGTCTCTCTTGAAAAAAAAAAATTCCAATAATAAGTTTATCCATTAAAATTCATTTTAACATATCATTTCCATATTTACATTTTATTTAAACTCAGGAAAAAAAAAAACTAAAAACGGAATTTGCATGTAATTTTGCATTACCATAATTTTTCACCACTGACCATTCATTGAAGAACCAATCTCTTTCTTTTAACTCTGTCCTCATTTAACTTCCTCATACTTTCCTTCAATATCTCCAGTCTTTTCCTTTCCGTTACTCCACGGCTCTCACTTGCAGTTACACAACATGTTCTATACCCACATTTCTCTGTGAATTTATTATTTTTATTGTGAAGTTTCCCCAAGTGTCAACCACACACTTTAATTTTATCCCTTTCCTTAATTATATTCTTAATCTCCCTTATTATTACCATATAATTGGTACAGTATTTTTTGTTTTATTATAGAATGTTACATTCTAGAAATTTTATTTTTTATTTTCAAAATCTATACTTAGGCACTAACATTTAAAACTACAGTACCTATTAACCATGGAATATTTCCTTCTACTACTTTGGTTTCTAGTAAGCTCTACTATTTCTAATTCTATAGCCGTATTAAAAATTCCTTGACTAATTCTCTTTCCCACAACACATAAGCTGCTTCCACTTTTCTTTCAGATTCCCTCATCTTCTCCATTCTTTTCTCTATTTAATGTCATTTTCATATTTATAAAGCAAAGATAGCACAAACGACAACTATTCTTACATGCTTGTATCGACAATAGCACTGATTATATCCCAATTTTCTCTTCTTTCAATCAGGGTTGGCAAAAAGCCATGGATTTTGGGACTTTTTCGCTATGGTTAATTGGCTATTTACCCTTATAATTTTTCATATAAGGGTCAAAAGCCAAAATCCAAATATCCATGGCTTTTTGCCCACCCTGTTCCAATCCCCTTTCACCTAATAGTACCACCTCTTTTGTTATTGTTTCCTTTCATTACATACATTGGCTAAATGTCCTTTCTTTACATTATAGCATTCTTTAAATCTTTCAATTCCAACATTTTTCCATCACATGTCCTTTCTTCCCACATCCATTACATTCGTTTTAATTTTTTCTATATAACGGACAAAACCTTGAATAGTCGGCTTTTATTACATTTATCCCAGGTTTCCTCTTTCAATATTTTTATTCCTCTCTACGCCATACCATACATTTTCCTTGTTTTGATTCTGAAAGCTCTTTCCCATAATTCCCACTAACAGACTTGTCACTCTGGTATACGTTAAATCTCCATCCAACGCTCCCTTAACATTATTTTTTTCCCTCAATTTAAGACAGTTTACTCCTCTCCAACAACAGACCACCTTTGTGTTATCCTCCTAGATCAATCCATACCCAGCCGCTGTACACCTTCTCAATGCTACATCAAATCTACTCACGAAGTCTTGTATTTCTTCATTAACTCTTTCTATTCTGAAAAAAGTAGTCAAAGTGAAGAACGAACATCTACTGCTATATCTTCTTCTCTAAAACTTCATTATCTTATCGGCTCCATCACTCCTAGCTAGCTCTTCTCACGGCAATCCTCCCACCAGCTCCCAAGGTTCTCAACACAAAGCATTTCTAATAGTTGAAACCTGGGTATTTGTCAACATTTTATTTAAACCATAGATCCAATTCCTCTAACCTTTCCCTTCCAGCTCCAAAACCTCTCCTTCTAACATCAAATGATCTTTATTCTCCAATCCTTTTAACAATGGATTCAATCATCTGAATCCATATTGTACCAGGTTTTCTATTCCGTTTTTAGAATTGAGTCAAATTCGTAATGTTTAACATTCATTAAATATGATTTCTACCTAAAAAATAATTCAATTAGTACTTTAAAATTCTTGAAATGAGAGATAGGCAACATCAAGCAATAACTTTCAAGTATGAAAATAAGATAAGAAGATAACATGATAAGATGAAACTTTCAAGTAATAAAAAATAGATAAGAAGATTAAAATAGATAATAGATGAAGTTACTGAAAGTAATTTTCCTGCCCTTCGACAACAAGTCCTTCACAGAACACAATGCAATTTACACTTCTTATGGTAGTATCTTCTTGGAAAAAAAAAACATCTGATAAGTATATCCATTATTATTCATTTTAACATATCATTTCCATATTTACATTTTATTTAACTCAGGCGAAAACAAAACAAAAACTAAAAACGGATTTTGGTGTAACAAAATAATTTTAAACAAAATACTGAGTTGTGAATGAACAGAGAAAAAATCAAGATAACTACTCCTTGTAAAACGTTCCACAAATGTGCCTGTAAACTAAAATCATATATATATATATATATATATATAATATATATATATATATATTATATATTATTATATATATATATAATATATATATATATATATATATATGATATTATATATATATATTATAATATATATATATATATAATCATGTTACCTAAAAAAACACCACTATTTCGCTGTATTTGTTGAATTAGAGCAAATTAAGAATACCATCATGTAAATACCTCAAATATATGTAGAAATATGCATTATTAGCATTAAAATTGAATTTTCTGATTTTTAGGAATTTTTTGAAATTTTCGGAAAAATTGAAAAATATTGATGAATTTTTTGCCACTTTTGGGGTCACTTTGAGCCAAAATCACATCAAAAGTATTGCAGAATATGCAAATATCAAATTAAATTATGTTATGCCTATCATTCATACGTTTTTATACCAAATTTGGTGAAGTTTCATGCAGCCCCAAAACACACACATACCTGTCAAAGTGAACCTCAAAAAAACACCAGTGGCACTCAAAAAAAACACCACTTTCAATTATTCTAAAAATCAGAGCATATGCATAATAATTACTATTAACATGTTTAGGGCTGCTTTATAGGTTACATATCTCTATAGGGGTAAAAAAAAAAAAAAAACAAAATGGGTACACAAAAAAACACCATTCTCTATTTGGCCATATATATATATATATATATATATATATATTATAAAAATATATATATTTATATATAATATATATATATATATATATATATATATATATATATATATATATATATATATATATATATATATATATATATATATATATAGCGTCGGGCGGGTGACCGGGCCCACCTTTTTTAGAGGGGTGATTCGGTCACTCATAAATAAATAAAAAAAAAATTTTTTTTTTTTTTTGCTTCATTTAATAGCCATACGCCTTAGTACTACAATAGTTTTTATTTAGATTATCTTTTATTCTAGAGAGTTTTTATATAAAAACATAATAAATTAGGGTATAAAATGCCTTCAATAGAATTTCACTTCTTGAAAAATGTTAGTTTTTTTTAAACTTTGTTATAAAATGAAAATTGTGGATG
>JABUQX010002952.1:47500-53624 GCA_015478945.1 Trachelipus rathkii
TAAAGCGTGTTTACCAGTGAACAATTTAAAAAACGATCCATGAATCTCTCAAAGGATTAATCGACATGCCATTATCATATATTATATATATATATATAATACTATATATATTATATTATAGTAATATATATATTATATAATATATATATTATATATATTACATTATTATATATAAAAATATATATATATAATATTATAATATATATATATCCTGTTTATTTAGTTGGAAGTTTCATGAAATTAAATAAAAAATATACCACTTTTTTTACTTTATTTCCCCTTTAGTAATATATATATATATATATTAATATAATATACTATATATATATATATATATATATATATATATTATACATAATAAATATATATATATTATCATATGTTTTAGTTGTATGTCAGTTATTCAAATGGAAAGCGAAAGGCGAAGGCTTGATAAGTATTACTTCAACTTGAGAGAACCAAATAGTTTTGGTGGGTTCACTAGATTCGCTGCAAAGTTTCCAAACACTGAGAAAAAAGAGTTGAAAGAATATTTAGAGGGTGAAGATGTTTTACTTTACATAAACCTGTCCGTCGAAAATTTCCCACCCGAAAAACCATAGCCCATCACCTCATAATGTCTTGCAATTAGATTTAACGGGAAATGATTAGATACAGTTCTTATTTTAATGAAGGTTCATATAGTACTTTTTACTATTTGATGTTATTACTCTAGATACTTTCATGGTTAAAAAGCTTTAAAGATAAAAAATCAGACTACAGTGGGCGGCTGCAGTGAGAGAAATTATAAGGGATGGATGATAGATATCAAAAACTGATTTGCACGGATAGGGTAGCGAATTTCTAGGTAGAGAGTTTCAGGAAATTATTACTGAATACGATATATTTATATTGTTAAATATTTTCATAAATTAAAGTGTATTTGTAGAAAGAGTTCAGCGAACGATTTTAAAGAACGAATGCATAGATTTTAACTAAGATGAACATTTTAAGTATATACTGCGAATTTACTCGAAATGGAAACCCTAAAGGTTTATTTTCTCATACAAAGATTTTTAGAATATTAAAGGACAAATCCTTTTAGAAATGTTAAAGGACACCTCGTGATCCCAGCAAACCAAGAGGTGTAAAATTCAAAGATAAATCCGTATAAACGAGAATGGGAATATGTAAGAGTGTCTAGAGCTGATGACAGTTTCAGAAAAAGGATATGAAGCGGGGTGATCTAGAGAAGTTTTTAAGGTAGATAGTATAAAAGAATTTCCTAATGAGGGGGTGAAATTGTATTATCTCTCAAAGATTTAGATGGAGAATCCATAAAGGAGGATTTTATAAACAAAGAAAATACGAAAATCGATTCCGATCCATCGAGAGTAAAATATGATATAAAATAGAAACAAAAATTTAGGATTCAAAAACGGTTGGCGGTAAAAATCAACAGTATCTTGGTGAAATTTGGGATGGAGCCTCCCCTAACAAGTTTAATTCTATATAAAGCTTAGTGAAACACGAACATTAATCATAATAGTCATACGATATACAATGGGAAGAGTGTAAGAATTCATTTACATATTCTAAACTCTTGCCATCTTCGGATCTTTTGGAATACATCCTGATAATAAAGTTTCAGATTTTACACAACCGAATTAATGAACCCTATTCAACTTAACAGGATCTCTATTGAGGTAGGACCTTATGCGAATGATTATTTAGATTGCAAATATTGAAAACCATAACAATAAGGAAGTATATGGATACATGCGTGTATACGAGTTTGGCAGATTATTGTTAATATTATATTAAAAATAACAAAAACCACATCCCGATTTAAAACGTGTGACAATTAAAGGTTCGGAGTATTCTTATGATAAAAACTTCTCTTGTTGTTTAAAACCAGCGATATTTACCTGTTCACATCCATGACATTTCACAGTTATTTTAAACACTCAGTTTGCCTGTGTAAGTAAAGATATGTAAAGATTGTAATATACATTATTAATAACCACCCCGGGGAAGACTAGGGGTATTTCAATCACTTTAGATCGACCAACAGAATGACTTATGAGAGACCCTGAAGTGTTCTATCCTTAAACGTTCAGATTGGTTTCGGGAATGTGTGCATGAACACGAAGCCTGTACGATAGAACATTCTACTGTTTGAAATAGACATAACTGGAAATAATCGAACCTTCCCACTCTGACCAACCAGTCTTAATGACTCCAAACTTACTCTTCATGTATATATGATTCGTTCGGAGATGTTTACAAGATCAAGGTGATGGCTTACGTTTATACGATATTAGTTGACATCAGTATGTTTAGGAATTATAAAGCCCCCTTATTGGCCTAAAAAGGAAAGTTATAATTCCTTTTCCTTAATGTTTCATTACTTACCTCTCTTGTTGTTCACATTTATGGATCTGGCGAATGCATATAAAGGCATGTTCGAAGGCTAGACGTATCCCATTCACAGGAACGGAACACTATTGTGTAAGTCTCATATTAGAAAGAAACAGGACACTTTAATATAACTGATGGACTCATTTTTTTAACAGAGTAGAGAATCTTCCATATATCCTGTTAGAAAACCTTCTAGAAATAAGGATACGGTGTCTGATTATTATATAAAGTGATTGTAGGTTAAGGTTATATTTATTCATTCACTTAACTTACTCTCACGTGTAAAGATAGTGCCTGATAGAAGCTCCGTTATAATGTATATAACGATTAGGGTATTTCGTATGGAAAACAAAAATTCAAGAGGGTTATGGACTGGGTTGGATTTTCTCATAAATTATGGAGAAGTGCAATGCCTCTATTGATAGAAGAGGTACGGTGAATTAGGTAAAAAAAAGCTATTACGACAGGATGCATTACGTTACAGGATATTAGCAACAGAGAGCTAACCCCTCGCGAGTCCCTAAAAAGGGCGAATACAGATGTTTCAAGTGAGATGTATGGATGATGTTACAATTCGAAAAAGAAGACGCAAAAATGAACGAGCGTCAAGGTAAAAACGTATGACAAATATGCGTTACAGAAAAAGGTTTAAGATACAAAAGACCTCAAAAGAAAAAAATGCAATGATGTATTGCTATTTAATTACTAACGTGGCATCTTTCTTTACATAATCGAATCATATCATTCATACTGTGACCGAATATAGACAAAACTAAACCTCGATCGTTCATTATTACCGGTCAGCACCCTACAACAAGAATGCATTTCCTCCATCCTTCTCAGTCCAGACTGTGTAAGAGTGAGAACTGGATCTCTTCTCAATTAACCCACCCAGATTAGTGTAACTGAAACCAATTTCATCAGCATTTAAACCCCATACATTCAAATTACCAACATCCGATGTCATCTAGGAGCTCAATATACCAGGTACTTCGAATCAGTATTTAGATCCATCCAACATGTTTTTATATCTGAAGACGAAACTGACAAAACCAGATGGTACAGACCTTCCATCATCTGACGATCACGTAGTATACACAGAATCCAATTTCCTTTATACCTGTTTTAATCAGATTGAAGTGCATCTCAATAAAACTTCATTAGGTGCATCAGCTGCAAATTATCCTTTTGCCCACCTCTGTATAGAACATTTATTAAATTTTCTCGATGGCGATGCTAAACAGTCTCATCTCCAGTCTTGCGGTTTTTTACAAGTTTCAAAGACGAGGCTGCACATATAGAATAAAGGGTAAAACCACAAGGAAAACATCGATTTTACGGAGTTTAAACGGTGGAATCTTCTCTCAGAAAGACTTATTTACAAGTGTAGATACTAGAATCGTATTAACCCGTTCAAATCCTAAATTCGCTTTTAAAATAAAAAAGTAAAACCTATGATAGCCAAATAAATGTAACCTGTTTACAAGTTTGCTAGAAGCTTATCTCTATGTTAGAAAAGTGAAAATATCCCCCCAGAGAAATTGGAAATCGAAAAATCTCTCTTGAATACTACAGCAAAGTATCCTATCAAGCGAGTGGAAACAAAGTTGTTTAATTTACACAGGGATTATCGAGTATCAATATCCCAACATTGTGAATGGAATTGCCTCAGACAAGTAATAATAGGCATTGTTGAACTTGAAGCATACTCAGGGAATTATAAAAATCACCCTATAAATTCACCTTTTGGGACTCTAGAGGTATCAGTCTACATGTAAACGGCCAACCTTTCGGTCGGGACTATGAAATGCTTATACATTGGATTCGCAATCTCTATGGTCACGACCTTTTTACGATCTAATAGCTAACACTGTTTCATGCAATGACAGCGGGACAGGGATAGATCTTGAAGAATACGCTAAGAATAGTAATTTATATGCTTACGATCTCACCGCTGACCTTTCAGCTTGTAACGCTAATCATTTAAACATTTTAAGAAAGGGTTCATTAGGGTTAAGTCTCTCCTTTAGTGGTAGTCTACAATCACCAATCACTGTCCTGGTTTATCTGGAACATCCTCAACTCATTGAAATTGACAGAGTACGCAACGTTATTTTGAATTATTAAAGATGAATGAAGAAGAAATAAAAACTGTGTTTAAAAACGAACCTCGATTTATAGGAGTCTTCGCTATTAACGAAGTAGGATCTGTAAAACTAGAGAAGGATACGGGTTTCGTGTTCAACACTTCACATTGCTACATTACAACAGGAGGGAACAACTGGATATTCTGTTTTATAGGATAAAAAATGCATTGTTAATCTGATTGATTCTTGGATTTAAAAATTTATATTGAATAATCAATATATATTTTTCATTTTTTAATAAATAATGATTAAAATTATATAAAAACTATGTCTTACCCTGTTAAACCAGCATACTCTAATTTATGTGGAGTCTATTGTCTTACTTTCATATATGTTTTTTAAAATAATATGTTTTTACATGAATTTGTAAATAATATTTGTGCTAAAAAATTTGTATGTAAAATGACAATATTATAGTTTTCTAATTATGTAAAATGCGGTTAAAATGAAATAACTTGATTTTACTACTCTTTAAATTTATATATAATATATATATATATTATATATATTACTATATATATATATATACTAATATTATATATAATATATATATATATAATTATATATGATATATATATATATATTATATATATATTTATAATATATTATATATTATTATATATATATATTATTATACTATATATAATAATATATTATTAATAGTATATATATAATATAATAACATAATATTATATATATATATAATATATAATATATCTCCGGAGTTAAATGTATACAGAACCTTTAAAAGGCTTACGAACCCTAAATGATTCAGAAGACAATATGTGAAGATTAAAGTTTTCAGGAAAATGAATTTGAGTGTCATGTTAAAACATGCAAAATGAATTTGAATGAATGGTGCTGCTCTCATACTTAGAACCTTGGTGGTGACATAGATAGATATTTACAGGTTGAGATAACCAACCATCTAGTATATAACCTTAAGTACTAGTGTTATTTGTATACATTTAAAAATAAGGTATTAGCTAATGGGAGTTTAAAATGAAATGCTATTTTTTATTTTATGAGTTAATAAGACGTGTTATTTTAGGCGTTAACAACCTTTGTGTATATTTTACATGTTAGGTCAATTATATAGATATTTTCTCAGATATTATTTAATCTGAGTAACTATTGATAATTCCATTTCACATCAATATATATATATTATACATAGTTTATATCCATCATAAATAATATTTCTCAGCATTTGTATATTAGCATGTTTTAGATGATGTTCTATGGGTAAGAGATGGTAGAGTAGCAGCTTCATTGGCTTCAATATTGGCTCCATATAATTACATATTCACGATATATATCTATTTAAAATAAGTATTATTATAATTATAAATATTATATTAGTAATACCTATACTTGGTAGATGTTGACATATATATATAGAGTAGAAAATTATATGATAAGAACATAAGCAATGTGCTTATAAAATTATAATTAGTATCCATGTGGTAACGATTAAAATTGAAGAGATATAATCCATTCCCGATATCATCTAAAAATTTCTTATTACTCATGAATTACTATTACCTTGATGCTATTTAACCAGATCTAAGATCTTG
>JABUQX010002953.1:0-7500 GCA_015478945.1 Trachelipus rathkii
AAACATCCCTTGGCTTAACATTAAACAAAAAATTCTTGGAAACCTCACATCACAACGGTTGCTAGGGCGGCCTCAACGAACTGGGAGTTCTGTTTAGACTGCGAGACTTTTTTCTTCTTCTCAGTTGCTCCAGCTATACCAAGGGCCTCATCCGCCCCTGTATGGAGTACTGCTCTCATATCTGGGGGGGGGCTCTGGTTTCATCCGATCACCCGGCTTTTTGGATAGGGTCGAGTCAAAGGCCAAAAGGGCTTATAAACTGTTTCTGTACTTTCCAGTTCCCTTTTGACCCTCTATCTTTGCGGGCGCGATGTTGGTGCTTTTATGCCTCTTTTCTATAGGTACCGCAGCGGCAGGTGCTCGAGGGAGCTTATCACTCGCGAACCTCCACCTTTACGTCGCCCTCGTAGAACTAGGGGTGCTGTGTCTGCACATGAGTTTGTGTGTTGATAAAAACAACTTCAAGCTTGTTCTCTGGTAGTGCTTTCTTTTTTTCAGTCACCTTTCTTTTCTGTGGAATTCTTTTCCATCTTCCTTGTGTTTCCTGCTGAATTTATCTCCCCCACTTTAAAGCCTGCGTCCTGTGCTCATATTGCGTAATTTAATTTAGTTTTGACTTTTGAGTTTTTGAGGCGTGGTAAACACCCCCTCCTTGTAGGGCTCTGCCGCGTGAGTGGTGGTGAGCAACTGTAAAAAAAAAAAAAAAAAAAAAAAAATATATATATATTATATAATATATATATATATATATATATATATATATATATCGATTTTTAAAATTAACATCAAAATATATAAGATATATTATATATGATAATATTATATTATATATATATATATATATATTTATATATATATATGCCTGTTCCCTTTCCCGGCTTTTGCTAAGACACTCTGACGGTTTTAGGAAGTACATTCTGATTGGTTAGTTTAATTTTAAATAATAATAAAAAAAAAAAAACAGTCACTTGCATGATCTTATAACATGTGGGAAAATTTAGTTTACATAAATACCCAAAACCTTCCTAGAAGCATTGCTTACAAGTTTTTAATAGGTGTGTACCAGAAATACGTACATAAAGTGCGTTGATACGCATTACAACTATTTTCTCCATACATGATTTTATTTGGATCGAGGCTCAAGATCAAGGAATTTTAATTTTAAATAATGCACTTACAATATCATATATTTTACAGTAAGCACCACCGCTCACGTGCAAAGCCTCATTGGAGAAAGGGGTGTAAAATCTTGGTTGCGAAGGTTTAGAGAGGCTCATGAAAACATGAAAAAAGAAAAGCTGGTGCGATGTTGTCTTCAAATCACTCAATAACTAACGGCCAGGCATTAAAAGATATTATTGTGTTATTTTCTATCTCAAACTTGATATAATAATGATATCTGTTTAACAAGACATTTCTCTCAAATAATTCTGTTTCTTTAAATGTCACAAGATGACGATGACATTACATGAGGAAAAGAGATTTTTAACCATTTTTCCCTCCTACGTTCTTTCATAAATCTTTTTCCACTTAAATTATTTTCATCACCATTGTAATCATTTTGATTATTATTATTAATATTATTATTATTATTATTATTATTATTATTATAATAATTATTATTAATTATTATTATTATTATTATTATTATTATTATTATTATTATTATTATTATTATTATTATTATTATTATTATTATTATTATTATTATTATTATTATTATTATTATTATTATTATTATTATAATAATGAATTATTATTATTATTGATTATTATTATTAATATTTATTATTATTATTATTTATTATTATTATTATTATTATTATTATTAATTATTATTATTATTATTATTTTATTATATTATTATTATTAGTTATTATTATTATTATTATTATTATTATTATTAATTTTATTTATATTTTTTATTTTATTATTATTATTATTATTATTGCAATAATGAATGGTATTGTTTATATTTTTTTTTTTTTTCAAATATAATTATAACTAAATTTTTAACTTTCAAATTAAAATTGGAAACATATTAAATACTTGTAGTAATAATACAAATACGAAGTAGCCTATAATAAAAATAAATTTTTTACACAATAAAAAAAAAAAAATTTTTTAATTCCTGAAAAAGGGAACTAGTTGCTTAATTTTTTTTATCATTATGCACGAAAAATGATACCAGGGTTAATTAAATATTTACTAACAGTATCTTCACTAGAAATAATTTATAATTATAGAAACAATAGGAAATATAACAATTTACAGCCCAACAAATTGCAAAAAATAAATAAATAAATAATAAATAAAAAAAAAAAAACGGGTTTGTAATTTTAGTTTTTTGTTTTCATTTTGAATTATTTACGTTAGCGAAGCAAAGGATGAAAGTCACCAATTTCATTAAAATTAGAATATTTGGTCTACTTTAAAATTAAATTTCAAGATTAAGATAAATATTATGTGCTAATCATTTTGTTTTAAACTTGTGTTATAAATTTACTACAGTGTTCTTGGGAAAACAGAAACAATTCGAAATTTGTTATCCCTATGATACGGTAAGAATCCAAACATAATACAGATAACATTTATCTTCCCCTGTTAAAATTTCTGACTTCAATACCAAGAATAAAGTAGAACGCCACAATAAATCTCAATCTGACATCAAAATATAAGAATCAGCAATGAGGCCAGTTCCCGAACTCTCAGCATGAAAGTCCCCTGTTCCAATTTTCACTCATTTTACACTTAACTGGTGAGGGTGTACTATTTGGCGATCAATCTTACCTCATACAATCTAAATGTTTTTATGCATTTTTAAGCGTAGAATTTATCACTTATTCCAGCCATCCTGTGTTATACCAACACAATAAATAACAATGTCCGATATTAGCATTATATCATTATAAGATTAGACAAGCTCATACCAAACACACGTTACATGAGCGTTAAATGGAAGCCATGAGAGTATATATATGAGATCAAAATTAAATTAGCGCTAAAGTACTGTAGTATGTGTTACTTTGTAGTATGTGTTAATTTATTCCCTAATAACAGGATAATTATCAGCAAAATAAAGAGTAAACATTTTAGAATGAGTGATGAAGATATGGTATTATCAGATGAAGGTGACCAAGTTAAATTTTATAATGAAGAGCTTTCACCAATGCCCTTTCAACAGTTTAACCAACTTCAGGTGAATGACGTCATTCGTGATCTCATAATTTCAGTACGAGACATTTTCAACAATTTATTTTGAACCAATTTTTGAATAAAAAAAAGGATAGAATGAAAGAAAATAATTTGTGAAACAAGACTTAAAACTGATTCGGATTAATATTGTCAAAATAAATTCAAGGAAAACTTAAATATAAGATTTAAAATTCTGCAAAGGAGAATTTCAACATATTATTATTATTATTATTATTATTATTATTATTATTATTATTATTATTATTATTATTATTATTATTATTATTATTATTATTATTATTATTATTATTATTATTATTATTATTATTATTATTATTATTATTATTATTATTATTATTATTAGCCGCACTTATAACTACATTAAATCAATTATTTGTATGAAATATACCTTAAAATGGTAATATATTAAAAATAAGAAACAAAGTTATTGTATATTAATTACTGGGGCTGGAAAGAGCCAGATCTGTTACTTTCAGCCCATCTAGTTAATGCCATAACCAAGTTTTGGGGTTCAGCACCCCTATGGCTGGCGCACGGATACGTAGCCTCGTCTATGACGAGGTTGTCATTAAAAGAGGGTGCACCAAATTTGAGGGAGATACGAACTCTCTAAGACTCCCATTACTAAGGACCAATAAATCGGTTGCTTTTGTCGCTCAACTTGGGTTCCTGCTACTGTCGTCAGATTCAATTATATATATATATATATATATAATATATATATATATATATATATAGTTATATATATATATATATATTATATATAATATATATATATAATATATATATGTGTGGTGTGTGTGTGTGTGTGTGTGTGTGTGTGTGTGTGTTTATGTCTGTGCTTAGTAATATTATCTATACATCGTTATAAAAAATTGAATAAGTTATTATAACGAGTCTAACCGTTGTGTGGTGTTGTGTGTGTGTGTGTGTAATGTGTGCGTGTTTATGTGTCTGTGTGTGGTGTGTCTGTGTGTGTCTATGTCTGTGCTTAGTAATATATTATGTATACATCGTTTAAAAAATTAAATAAATTATTATGTCTACCGTTTAATGAATAAAATGTTGAGAAATTTCAAGAATTATCAATCATTACTATTACTAGTCGCGTATTAATAATAATAATAAATAATAATAATAATAATAATAATAATAATAATAATCAATAAAATATCATAATTAATAATAATAATAATAATAATAATAATAATATATAATAATCAATATAATAATAAATAATAATAATAAAAATAATAATAATAATAATAATAATAATAATTAGATAGTAATAATAATAATTTTAATATTATTATTATTATTATTATTATTATTATTATATTATTATTATTATTATTATTATTATTATTATTATTATTATTATTATTATTATTATTATTATTATTATTATTATTATTTATTATTATTTTTTTTTTTTTCATTATTATTATTATTATTATTTTTTTTCATTATTATACTATTATTTTTATTTATGATTATTACTATTACTATTATTATTATTATAATAATTAATTATTATTTTTATTTTAAAACAAGCGTTTTATATAAAGTTAAATTATTTATTTATTTATTTATTTATTTATTTATTTATTTATTTCAGATACATTTTGTAGAAGATGGTGGAATTGTCTTTGAACGTGGGACACCGAATTTTAGTAAGGGTTATTTCATTTTCGTTTTCTTTTTAAATTTATAATTATTATTATTATTATTATTATTATTATTATTATTATTATTATTATTATTATTATTATTATTATTATTATTATTATTATTATTATTATTATTATTATATTATTAATATTATTATTTATTTTTATTTCATTATTATTACTAATAGATTTAAATTATTATTTTAATAGCTTTTAAATTATTATTATTATTATTATTATTATTATTATTATTATTATTTATTATTATTAATATCATCATTTGGAAATATTATCATAATATTAATAAATTTACTTACATTACATAGATGTTAAATATTTTATTATTATTATTATTATTTTATATTATTATTATTATTTTATTATTATTATTTTATTATTATTATTATTTTTTTATTATTAATTATTATTATTTATTTAATTATTATTATAATATTATTATTAATAATATTAATATTAATTATTATTATAATTATTATTAATTATTATAAATATTTTATTATTATTATTATTATTATTATTATTATTATTTATTATTAATTATTATTATTATTATTATTATTATTATTATTATTATTATTATTATTAATTATTATTATTATTATTATTATTATTATTATTATTATTATTATTATTATTTTAAAATTATTATTATTATTATTATTATTATTATTATTATTATTATTATTATTATTATTATTATTATTATTATTATTATTATTATTATTATTATTATTATTATTATTATTATTATTATTATTATTAATAATTTTTTTTTTTTGCAAGATTTTTCAAATTCCTAAAAACCTTCCTAACATTTTCGTTAATTTTCTTCAGGACAATTCTTGAATAAAACAAAATTATTGCCTTCTGAAACGATCCGAGCTTTCGTCCACTCACGTTGGACATTTTCAAGGATATGACTTTATTTTAACAACGAAGCTAAAATTAAAATAATACAATTATTACAAATATAATGAGTAAGTTAATAGTACTATTTAGAATATTCGAAAACGAAATGTTAAGCTCATAAATTAGTCTTTTTTTTTTCTTCTTCTCAAGCAAATATATTAAGATGATCGAATATTTCGTTATATTAGATTTTAATATCCGGTCTATGTTTTCTTATAAGGGACTCTGGTAATCGAGTCTAACATTGGAACCTTCCACATCTTTTATGCAAATTTTTTTTAAGTAATTCAATTATTTTATTGTTGGTGATTTGGCATGATCTACCTGCATATGGTGCTGTATCTTAAATGGTATGTAGTACTTGTGTTGCACATGCGCTGCCGAAGTGTATTCGTCGTATAACCAATGTAAGTGGCGTTACATCCACTTTCATTGCAATAGAATTGGTACACGACGTTGGTACACTCGCCAGCAGATGGTACACCACGAGCACTAAAACAAGAAGATAATTTTGCAGGCTTATAATAGCTTCTAATAGTGATGGTTTCATTATTTTTACCTTTTACATGTTTCTTTAAAATAATTTTCAATTTTGACTCCTCTTCATTTATTGGTCCAACCACTTCGCTCTTGTAATAAAATATCAAATTATTATTATCTTGTTTGTCTTTAGGGTCGGCCAATATATTTAATGTGTTTTTCAGCGTTTTTCCTTTAAATATTGTGGAAAATTATTATTAATTAATAGCTTTCATATTCTTTTTATTTCTTTATCAAAGAGCTCCCAATTAGATGTTATTTTGTGGGCTCTGTGTATGTGTTTTTATTATAGATATTTTATAGGCGAGGGGTGTGTATGAATCGAAATTCATATAGACTCCCTTATCGGTGTATTTAATGTAAATACCTATTTTGGTTCAATAAATGAAGAAGAGTCAAAATTAAAAATTATTTAAAAGAAACATGTAAAAGGTAAAAATTATGAAACCATCACTATTAGAAACTATTATAAGTCTGCAAAATTATCTTCTTGCTTTAGTGCTCGTGGTGTACCATCTGCTGGCGAGTGTACCAACGTCGTGTACCAATTCTATTGCAATGAAAGTGGATGTAACGCCACTTACATTGGTTATACGACGAATGCACTTCGGCAGCGTATGTTGCAACACAAGTACAGACCGAGTAAGATTATGCAAAATCACACAACAATGAAATAGGGAATTACATTAAAATTTTGCATAAAAAGTGTGAATTTTCCAATCTTAGACTGGCGGAATCCCTTCTTATAAGAAAACATAGACCGGACATTAATATAAAATATAACGAAATGTCTGATTACCTTAACATTTTTACTTGAGAAGAAAGACACGATCTAAATTATAAACTTCACATTTCTTTTTCGTATATTTTTAATTATAGTTTTAATCTTACTTATTATATTTGCAATAATTGTATTATTTTAATTTTAATTTTGGCTTCGTTCTTAAAATAAAGTCATATCCTTGAAAATGTCCAACGTGAGTGGACGAAAGCTTGGATCGTTTCAGAAGGCAATAATTTTGTTTTATTTAAGAATTGTCCAGAAGAAAATTAACGAAAATGTTAGGAAGATTTTAAGGAATTTGGAAAAATATTGCAAAAATTATATTAAGACAAATGCTGATTTTACTGTATTATTATTATT
>JABUQX010002954.1:5000-10000 GCA_015478945.1 Trachelipus rathkii
CTATTGATCTATTGATTCATGTCACATTTCGAGTTTCATTTTTGGATAAACATAACATAAAATCAAGGTATTTATACAAAGATCAATCAATATATTGTTGACGTAACAAAGTTTTCACATTAATAAAGCTACCATAACATCATCGAAACTATAATATAATACACAACGACAACCTGGCACATCTTAAGCACGAATAAAGCTGTTTAATCGTTAACAAAGTTCACAATCATCAATTACATCAGTAAGAAACTAAACATAGCATACAAAGACGTACCATATTCACATACTTTTTCAAAGCATATCTCTAACATTACAATGTTAAATTTATTATTAACATGTAATATTTAACTAAATTATCACAACATTGGTTAATTATCATACTGATAACGAATATAATGCTAAAACGTAACAAGTTTTCACATTAATAAGCTAACATAGCGTACATGAACTAAAAAAAAATAATGTACATCGACAAACTGGGACACACCTTAAGCATTGAATAAACGTTAACAATTTAAACAAAGTTCCACACGTTAACAACAGTTAAGTAACTAACATACATACAAAACGACGTAACCTAGTCACAACATAGCATTCATATGGAAGCTAAGAAAATAATGTTACAACGAACAAACTTAACACAACTGTCGCACTTATAAAACAGTTAACATTAACAAAGTTACAGTTCTTAACCCCAATAAAAGTAGCTAGCAATTGCATTACAAACGTAGCCTATTCATACTTTTTCCAAGCCTATCTGTAAACATATTAACGTTAATTTTGCATTGACACAGTGATATTTAACAAAATTTATCATAACCATTGTCTAATTATCATTCAGACCAACGAATAACTGTTAAACATAACAAAATATTTATCCAAAACATAATCATTAAATAAGTTCTTTGAAAAATATCACAGTAAATGTAATAGTTACAGATTTTAAAAGCCAATAAAAATCGTAAATCAGTAAAAATCAAGCCATCAACCCCTCCCCAACCCTCTCCCACCAGGACCTTTTATTCTATTGATCTATTGATTCATGTCATTAATTTTTTTTTTTTTTCCGGAAGTTTTTTTTATTCATTTTTTCGACCCCCTAACATAACCAAAAATAAGTTTTTTTTTTTGTATACTAACTGTCGAATATGCTAACGTAACAAAGTTTTACATTAATAAAGCTTAAAACATAACATAACATGAACTAAGAATATAATGTACAACGACAAACCTTAACACATCCTACGTACGAATAAAACTTCTAACTAACAAAAGTTCCCATGCTTAAAAAACACTAAAGTACCTAGCACAGCGTAACAAAAACGTAACCCATTCACACTTTTCCAAGCATAACGCTACCTAGTTTACTTTTACATACCCAAAAGCAGTAATTCAGTAAATTTAGCTAAAAATCAAGCCATCAACCCCTTCCCTGCCCCTCCCACCAGGAACCTTTTAATCTATTGATCTATGATTTAATGTCATATTTCGAGTAATCATTCGACTAAACATAGCAGCAAAAAAAAATAAGTTTAATACTAACGTTCGAAATTTATGCTAACGTAACAAGTTTTTAACATTAATAAAGCCAACCTTAACATAACCTGAACTAAGAATATAATTGTACAACGACAAAACCTAACCCACCATACGTACCGAATAAAACTACTAACATTAACAAAAGTTCCACACTTAACAACAGTAAAGTTACTAACACAGCGTACAAAACGACCCATTCAATACTTTTTTCAAGCATAAACTCTCCCATATCATTGATAATTTACATTACTCTATTGATTTACGTCGCATTACGATTATCATTTTCGGATAAACATAGCCACAAAAATTGAGTTCTTTATATACTAAACCAACGAATATATGCTAACATAACAAGGTTTTCACATTAACAAAGCATACATAGCATCTAAAACTAAGAAAATAATTGAACAACTACAAAACTAATAACACAACTATACAGATTCTAAATAAACAGTTAAACATTAAACCATAGTTCCACACTTTAACACCAGTAAAGCTCCAACTATGCATGGCACACAAAACGTAAACCCTATTCCTACTTTTTCCAAGCATATCTCTAACCTATTACGTTAATATTACATTGACACAGTAATATTTACCAAAAATTTATCATAAACATGTCTAATTATCATACAAGACCAACGTAATAACTGTAAAACCATAAAAAAGTTTTATCCAAACATACATAAAAATAATTCTTTGAATAAAATATCGTAGTAAATTGTAATAGTTAACTGATTTTAAAGCAGTAAATCAGTAAATCAGTTAAACAAACCGTCATCCCCTCCCCATCCCTCCTACCATGACCTTTTAATCTATTGATCTATTGATTCATGCTCATATTTCGAGTATCATTCGACTAAACATGACACAAAAATAAGTTTTTTTTTTTATTATACTAACCATATATTGCTAACGTAACAAAGTTTTTACATTATTAAAGCTAACAACATAACATAACTGAACTAAGAATATAATGTAACATATCTCTAACCACAGTCATATCTTACAAAACTCATCAGTTTCTCATAACAAAATTCAGTGTATTTTCACAATTGTCATAGCCAATATTTAACATAACGCCACCTAACTTACGAATAAGCAGTTTTTTTCATTAAACAAGAGTATCTAAAGCAAACATATTACCTTCCAAGAGAAATCCCAGGGATGCGCCCCTTGATATAAGGGTGTGAATCCTTGCGAGGGGATCACCCCGAAGGGGTGTAAGCGGGCATTACCCCTCCGAAGGGGCGCATCCCCCTGGGATTTCTCTTGGAACGGTAATGTGTTGCTTTAGATACTCTTGGTTAATGAAACATGTTTATTCGTAAGTTAGGTACGATTATGTTAAATTATTGCAATATAAAACAATGTGAAAATAACACTGATTTGTAAGAGAAATGATGATTTTTGTAAGATATTACTGTGTTAACTGACGATGATGTGTTAGAAACTGAGCCTAGGTTAAGTTTTTGTTGAGTAATTTTAGGTTTGCCCGAGAATTTTGCTAATGTCCACGTTTATTCATAGTTCAAATGATGTTATACTCGAGAGACGAGTGATACTTTTTTATGTTATGTTTGGGTAAAACTTTGTTGTCTTTGCAAATCATTCGTTGGTGATTATGATATTTAGACGAGGTTATGATGAATTTTTGTTAAATAATACGAAGTTGATGTAAAAATTTCGGTACGTTAGCATTATATTCATTGTCCGTATGCTGGAATTAGACAGGGTTATGCTAAAATTTGTTGTTAAATATTAACGATGTTAAATGTAAAAAGTAACATTTGAATTATGTAGGGAATATGCTTGAAAAAAAAGTGGGAATAGGTTACGTTTTGCACGAAGTTGTTAGGTACTTTTACTGTTGTTAAGTTTGAAACTTTGTTAATGTCAGTAGTTTATTTGTACGTATGGTATGTTAGGTTTGTCGTTGTTTGGACATATATTCTTAAGTTCAGGTAGTTATGTTAGCTTTTATTAATGGTAAAAACTTTGTTACGTTTTAGGGCATAATAGTCGATGGTAGTATATAAAAAAAAAACTTATTTTTTGTGTTATGTTTAGCCGAAATGATACTCGAAAATATGACATGAATCAATAGATCAATAAGATTAAAAGGTTTCATGGTAGGGAAGGAATGGGGAGGGATGACGGCTTGTTTAACTGCATTTACTGATTTTACTGCCTTTAAATCAGTAAAACTATTACCAATTTTACACGATAATTTTATTCAAAGAACTTATTTTTATTTTTAATGTTTGGATAAAAAACTTTGTTATGTTTTACAGTTATTCGTTGGTCAGTATGATAATTAAGACAAGGTTAGGATAAATTTTTGTTAAATTTACTGTCAAATGTTAAAATTAACAGTTAATATTGTTTAGAGAATATCTTGGAAAAAAGTAGAGAAATAGTGATTTACGTATTTGTGTCCATGCTAGTTCTTTACTGGTGTTAAGTGTGGAACTGTTAATGTTAACTGTTTATTAGAACGTAGTTGTAGTTTAGTTATGTTAGTGTACATTATATTATCTTAGTCAATTATGATGATGCTATGATTAAAGCTTTGTTTAATGTGAAAACCTTGTATAGTTAGCAATATATTCGTTGGTTAGTATATAAGGAACTCATTTTTGATGCTATGTTTATTCCGAAATGAATAATCGTAATGCGACCGTAAATCAAAATAGCGGGTTAATGATAAATTAACAAATGATATAGGTAGCAGTATGCTGAAAAGAATGAATGGGTAACGTATTTGTACGCTGTGTTAGGGTACTTTAGTGTATGTTAAGTGTGGTGGAAAACTTTGTTAATTGTTAGTAGTTTATTTCAGTACGTATGGATGGGTATAGCGTTTGTCGTTAGTTGTACATTTATATTTCTTAGTTCAGGTTTTATGTTACGTTAGCTTTATTAATTGTAAAAAACTTTGTTACGTTACAATATTCGACAGTTAGTATATAAAAAACTTATTTTTTGTGTTATGTTGTTTATCGAAAATGATACTCGAAATATGACATTAATCAATAGAATCCCAATATAAGATTAAAAGGTCCTGGTGGGAGGGGTGGGGAGGTGTTGATGGCTTGATTTACTAATTCTTACTGATTTATGCTTTAAAATCTTGAAAACTAGTAGCGTTATGCTTGAAAAAAGTGTGAATGGGTTACGTTTGCTACGCTGTTGCTAGGTACTTTTAGTGTTTTAAGCATGGAACTTTGTAATGTTAGTAGTTTATTCGTACGTAGGATGTGTTAGGTTTTGCTTGGTACATTATATCTTAGTCATGTTATGTTAGTAGCGTTATAATGTAAAAACTTTGTTAAGTTAGCATATGTTCAACGCTTAGTTATACAAAAAAAAAAAAAAACAAACTTATTTTTGTTATGTTTAAGTCGAAATGATACTCGAAATATTGACATGAATCAATAGATCAAAGATCAATAGATCAT
>JABUQX010002954.1:17500-34944 GCA_015478945.1 Trachelipus rathkii
TATTTAAAAAAAAAATTACGTTTTCTGATTATAATATATCATATATATATATATACTATATATATATAAAATATATACTATATATACATAATATATAATTCATATAATATATATACTAATGTATATATATAATATATATTATATAACATACTATATATATATAAACAACTATATTATATATATTAATATATATATATATATATATAGTATATATATTATATATATATGTATAATTAGATATATATATATTATATATATATATAAATATAGTACTAATATAAACTATAATATGTATATATATATATATATACTATATATATAGTGGAGGGTGTAATCGTTTGTGGCTCACGTGGGCGCAAGGGTCTGAACCAGAGCGCATGTAGGAGTTGGCCATAGTATGGTCTGATTGAACGGTCCGTGTGCAAGCCCTGGAGTGGCGTGGATTTTCTATGACGTCCATACAGTTCTCACTGTAGGGTAAAAGTGGGCCGTATGAGGTGGGCTTTCTGCGACTTGCGTTAGATATTCTCTACCTACTTTTCTGTTTCAGTGCCATGTCCGACACCCCCCCATTAATAATGAAGTGATGATATATAATATAATATATAGATATAATATTTATATGATATAGTATATATATATATAAGTATACTACAAGTATTATATATCTATATATATATATATTATATATAGGGGTTATATTACTATATATATATAGATATATATATATTTATATATATATATATAATAATTATTAATATAGTATATAATTCTATTATTATATATAATAAATATCATACTATATATATATATTATATATTATATATAAATATATATATAATATATATAATATTATATATATATATATATGATATATAATATATTATATATATAAATATTATTAATATTATATATACTATAGCATACTATACTATATATATATATACTTAATAAGTATAAATAAATATATATCATATATATATATATATAATTTATATAATATACTATATATATATAATATATAGTACAGTATATATGTATACGTAGGTACAATATTATAGTATATATATCACGTGTATGTATATATATAAGTATATAGTTATTATATATATATATAATATTATAGTATATATATATATTATTAAATCATATTATGAATTTTATTGATGATATATCTATATAATTATATCTATTACTATGTATTATATATATATAGTATATATATATATATATATATAATCATATATAACTATATATATATAAAAGGGACATATTGTGTAGTATATGATGTATATACTATAATTAAGTATGTATACTAGTATACGTATATATATATCTATATAATAATAATAATAAAATTGTGTATAGTAGTATATAATAATATTTTTTATATATCAGGTTATTTATAATATATATATATATATATATCATATATTATACTACGTATGTATATTATTATCTAATAATATATAGTATATATATATCTACATCTTATAATATAAGTATATAGTTTATATATATATATAGAAATAAAAGGGACATTATATATAGGAGATTATCTCTTAATTACTAATTATATAATATATATATTATAGTATATATTTTAATATATCTTATATATATATATTATTATAATATAATATATATGATAACCTCTATATATTATAATATATTATATAGTAGTATATATATATTATATATATATATATAAGTAATATATAATATATCTATATATATATATATTAGATATAATATATATATATATATGATAATTTATATATAAGCATTATATATAATATATATAAATATATATTATATATAATAATATCAATAGCGATAAGTCGATATCAATATTACTAAGGATAATTGAAGGGGTAGGATTATGTCTACTATATATAATATTATAATATATATATATTATATATAGTTACGTATGAGGTAGTACGTATATCCTGATACTAACGCATAAGCATCACGTGATAGTACGTATGATATCGTGAGAGCCTGACTTATTACATATATATATAAGGGTATGATTATATATATACTATATATATACTATATAATATATGATATATATAATATAATATACTACATATATAATATGTAATTATTATTTTAATATATACGCTATTATATAGTCTAGTGTGATTTATATCAGTAAATATTATATCCTATATAGTATATAGTATCAGGTATATACTATATACTATACTATATATATATATATATAAGTATATATTGGTATATATATATATATATATATAAATATATATATATATATGGTATGATATTACTTTATATATATTTATTATGTGTATAGTATTATATAATATATACTATAATATATAAATATATATAGAGTAAATATATATATATATATATATATACTAATACTAATACTAAGGTCCGAGTATATATATATAGATGTAAGAGCTGCAATATATAGAGTTATACATAACTCATATATATAGATCTTAATATATACTACTGAATATCTACTAATATGATTTCTCATCATTCGTCATCATCATCATCATCATCATCATCTCATCATCATGCATCATCATCATGTTCATCCATCGCATTCACTCAGTCATTCCATGCATCATCATCATCAAATCATCAACACCATCATCATCATCATTCATGCATTGTAATCATCATCAATCATCATCATCGTCACCCACCTCTTTTCCCAAGACTGCAGCTCACGCCGCGTGAATCACTGTTCGTGGTCGTGGACGACGGGACGCTGGTTCTCAACGGCATGAGACTGCATGTAAGTCTCGTGTACGGTTCGAGGCGACGGGGATACAGGTGCGTCGCATAATGGAGCAGAAAAGTAGTGAAGATATGACGAAAATAGAAAGAAAGCCCAGCTACCGCCCCCTTTATACCTAAATGAGAAATCGTCGCAGTCTGAAAAATCCACTCTAGGGCTTCAGGGGACTGCACGGACCTCACTATGGCATCTCGTCAATGTCGGATTCCCCCTGGCCCAGGTGGGCACAACCATACCCTCTCCACGAAAACTCCGCCTTCAGCTCCCAGTTATGGCAGCTCTTTCTTCTCGGGCCTCTGCCAAACTCATATCCTCTCCTCAAGGCATTTTCCGTTTACATGGCTCAATCCACTTTTCTCGGTCCTATGCACTCAACCGGCTCGCTGAATCCAAGACAACTGCACCACAATTAATAACACCACGGGCTTAAGGCCAACCGACAATGCCATCAGTCATGTTGCCCTTTCCAAATAGAACCAAAGCCATCTCAATGTACCCTCATTGTTTCTAACTTTACTCTTTCCATCCACACAAACCCAACTCCCTAATCCTTCAATACTTCTATTTTATTAGTCTTCTCACACCTAACACCTCCCTAAGATTTGTATCTGGCACATGGTAACTCTAGATCTTATACCCTCTATTCGCGACCATAGTTTCACACACTCACATTAACACAGGTTATAGCAACAATACTCTTGCAGTAATACCCTAGCGCCTTCAAGCACTAAGACCTTTTCCATCCGCCAAGATTTAATTGCATCAGCCACATCCGACCATTCAACTACACTTCCTACTACAACTCTGGCATCATGCCGTTCCTTTCGTATAGCTAATCTAATATTTATCTCAAAACGTTTGTTTTCAAGTGTTCACCATCCAACTAACTTCACACCGAGATCTGTCCTTTCACTACCATAACCTTACACCTTACTCTTATCTACGTTTACTTTTCAAACCCATCCTTTTAACACCCTGCCAACCCTTCTACCAAATCCTCTCCAAACTCTCTTCAGATTCGACCACACAAACCAAATCATTCCACTATACAAATTAGAGAGGCTAACCTTCTCACGAGTGCTCTTCATCTCATCTGGCCATTCTCCACCATTCAAAACGCAATTTCCTGCCCAAGCAGGAATGGGAACGAACGGTGGTGACACGGCACTCATAATTCTTTTCATACCCACTTCAGTATACAAAGATTGAGATATTCCAGATGAGGAGACATAACATCCTTATGCCTCACTTGGGCGTATTTAATAGTTAAAACCACTCCACTTTCGACACTCCATTTATTACTTACTAACACGCTTCAGCTCACGTCATAGCATACTTTGGTGCCATTGTATGGCAAAGAACGCCTACCCACCGGAACACTATGCAGTGATCATGATTAAGCCTATTCAATAGCGACTGAGTTGCTCGATTCTATACTCGCAAGCTTCAAGTGCAATTTATTCTCTGTGTACCACTATCTCACCCGCTCGGCTACTGCCTCATATTATCTTCAATATTTGTTTCAATGTAAGATTTGGATTCCCACACGGCCTCTATGACGAAGCACATCTGACTACACGCACGCCTGCTCTTCCCAATCAGTCTTTCAGTCATCCGACACCCTCTTTCAACCAAATATATCAAGCTAATATCTTCCTACATCATCTCGATATAAGCGTATATTTCCAGTCCATTTCTACGTTTAACCTCTTATCTTCCTCACTATATATAAGGAATGCTATTACTGATCTCCTCGCAAATGCTTCTCCGACTATACCTCCATTAGACCGCTTTTGCTTCACAATTTCCAAATCCAATTCCATCACCATCTCGCCTCCGTTTCGCCATCTCAAATTTCTCCGCTGCTCTGATTTTCACAGCATTTTTGGCTATATCTCATATTCACCTTCCTAAATTCTTCATGATCCTTTCCACATACCTCTTCCTTAAATGACCTATCCCTAAAATAACCAATTCCTTCTTGCTCAACAATACCTCACACATTCACTGTATCACCGTCTTCATTACTCTGCCCAATGGTTATGCAGATTTTCGACGTTTTTTTCTCTCTCACACTCTAATCACAAGTATCCATTTTCATCAGTTTTGCGAAAGCACCAATTCAATATCATACCTCTGTATGCAGATTTCCTTCATTCTCATTTTTAACCTTTCTTTCGTACTTCCTTCCGGATGAGCTTCCTATTTTCTTGTTAGTGTCATATATATAGTATATACTATATATATAAGTATATATATTATATATTGTTAAATAATAAATCTATATATACTTATATAATATATATATATATATATATAATCTATATAATACTGATAGACGAAGAAAAATTTTCACTCACGCAGGACTAGAACCATACGACAAACAGCAAGCGTCGCGTTAGACAAATGTCAGAAGCCCTACCACTGGTCCAATTGCCTCTCAAAAAAAAGAAGGCAATGTCGGAAACAGTTTTTAGTCCCCGTTTCTATCACTACCAGCTTTTGAAACTCTGGATTGTTAATATACGCTATAGTATATATCTATATATATACGTATATACATATATATTATATATTATATATACATATAGTATATATCGCTATATATAATATATATAAGTACTATATATAGTAATATAGATATATATATCTTGATAATATAATATATAAATATATATATATATATATCTATATATATATATGATATATTATGTATATATTAGTATTATATTATATAATATAGTATAATATAATATTTATATGATATATATATATGTTTTTTGGATTTTTTAATTTTTTTATTTCTTTTATTTTTTCAGTTTCATTCCCTCGTCACGCGAAATATAATTGTAAACAAACGTTTTTTTTAAGTTTGATATAGATAATAAATGTGATTTATTCATCTATATAAATCAAAATGGATAAAAATTTGTGTTTATACTAAATTTTTACTTTGTTAATGCTATAAAACTTTCAATAAAATAATCCTTTGCGCTGCGCTGGCAAGTGGGCCTATCGAGACTCCCATTCAATCTGAGTAAATACTCTCTTTTTGTGTAATATTTACGTTTTTTATTTATTTTTTTTTATGTTCTATGAATCTTTTCCTCAAAATATCAAAAAAATAAAATATATTATAAAAATAAGAAATAGAAAAATAAAACAAATCAAAAAATCTGAATTTTAAAAAACCAATTAAGTAGAAAAATATAGTTGATTTTTTTCAGTTATGATTTTTTTCTCGTGTGCTATCCCTGATATATAATAATATATTACTATATAAATATATTTTTTTCTCTTCTCTCTTAGTTTCATTTTTATATATATATATATATATATATATATATATATATATATAAAATATTATATATAGTAATATGATATAATATATATATCTTAGTATTCATAATAATATGAATGATGGGGCATTGAATTCAGATATGCAAAAGAGTCATCTTAAGGCCCATGAGTTGATGTCCATGCAAAGTAAACGCTGCATATGCATATTTTGGGCGAATTGGAAATAACGTTTTCTGCGTTTGCGCTTAGCGGCGTAATTAAACTGCGCGCAGAAGCTATATATCAATGCAGTCCAAACACGCTAACCCTTTTATTCTGCATGAAATTTGCACACTTCGCACTTCATATACTTTTAAAGGTCATTATATAGTACATATATATATATATAGTAAGTATATATATATATATATATAATATTATATATTATAATATTAAATATAATATATATATATATATATATATATATTATAAGTATAAATATATATATATATATAGGAGGTATAATATATATAAGTATATTGTATATATAAATAGTATATATATATATATGAAGACTTTGAAACAGCGATAGAACAACTGATTCACTAGGAAAAACGACAGGTACGATCTTACGTCTCGGGTCCTACGCATTCAGATTACCTATGAAGAGCCCGTTTCCCTCCCCTCCTCCTCTGCCGTGAGAGTTGTTAATTTTCAGTATATATATTATATAGTTCTTATATATATATAATATATCATATATATATAATATACTATATATATATAGTAATATATTATTATAATAATATATATATATAATATATATATATATATATAACATGGCAAAAAACGTAGATACTGTACTGTGACTTTTTTTTCTGAAAATATATCTTCTAATTTCTAAAAATTTCTAAGTTCAGAACACAGTTAAGGTTAAGTTTAGTTTTTTAGAAAATTATTTAGTGGCAAGCGTCTGGCATAATTCCAGAAGCTTGCCACTAAAGAATTTCTTAAAAAACTTTACTTTAACTTAACTTTTCTGAACCTTAGAAATTTTTTTGAACAGAAATTTTTTCAGCAAAGTCCACAGTAACACGATCTCAAACGTATGACCGTATCTTATAATTATATATTATATATATTATTAGTAGTATGAATTATATATATATTATAATATAATAGTAACTATATATTATATATTATATAGTATATATAATATATAATATATTATATATATAGTAGTATACTATATATATACTATATATATAATAGTATAGTATGATACTATAACAAAGGTGGGCTCCGTTAATGAGAAAGTTAACGCCGTTATCCTTCTTACTCGTTAACAAAAAAAATTAACGGCGTTAATCATTAGAGCGGTTTAGTCTGGTAACGGAAATGTATACTGGAAAGTTAAACGTATCTGCGTTAACGTTAACTTTCACTTCAAAATATTAGCGAAATGTAATATTTTTTCATATATTATTTTCAATAAACAAATATTCATACAAAGATTGCAAAGAAATAATATAATAATATATCAATAATAAATATATAATAATCAATAATAATAATAATAATACTAATAATAAATAATATCAATAATAATAAAATAATAATAATACTGATAATGAAATAATAATAATAATAATAATATAATAATATAAAATAAATAATAATAATCATATAATAAATGAATAATAATATAATAAATAATAATAATATACATAATAACAATAATAAATAATATTCCTAAAATATTACTAATAATGATATTAGCCTATCAGACTTAAATATTTAGGCTTTGACCTAGCGATACTTTTGGCCCGCTTGCAAAGAATTACTTCCAACAATCGCTAAATACCTTAATTAGATAATTAATAAGTATATGATTGTAAAAACATTCAGGACATACCACTTACAGTTTTTAATACAAATATGCTATATTTTTTTTATAAATTGGCAAGAGAACCGAAAGCCACATTCTTATATTTTTCACTAGTCGAAAAAGAAGCAAGTTCAAGTAACGAAGGAAGGAAGGAAAATGACTCATTGAACGGGCACAGTCACTATCTTTTTTTTCTTAGGCGAACCAATAAGAAATGAAGATGCGACAGCCTAAGAAAATTATGTTAAAACATTACGTAACGGGATAATAAGCAGTGTAAAATAAACACATTTTGAGCGACTGGAGAGGAGTGCTTAAGAAATTTTGTAAGGAAAAGTTGAACATGTCAAGCAGAATCGAAATCTAAATACAATTTAAAATTGATAAGAAAATGATTTTTATAAACTCGTAAATTAATGTAGCGGTTAACGGATGAGGGGAATAATTTTAACTGTTGAACCGTTAATTCAACAAATGTAACTCGTTATAGTCCGTTACTTTTTTAGAAATTAACGAATTTAAAAAGTTAAAGAAAAAATTAACAGTAATTCTAAGAATTAACGCTTTAACGCGTTATATACCACTTTTTATATATACTATTATATATATATATAATATATATATAGTATATATATATACTAAATATATATATATAACTATATATATTATATTATATATAGTATACATATATTATAATATATTAATATAATACTATATATATATATATTACTACTATATATACTTAGTATTATATAATATATATATATATATGTATGTGTGTAGGTGAGTGTGTGTGTTTGTTCTGACTGTGGTCTGCATTGGTCGAGGAGAGCGATAGAAATTAGAAGAATCAGTTGAAAGGAATAAAAGAAAACTAGAAACAACAAAAGCTACAAAAAAAAAGCTTCAAATATTTCAACTTCACGAACAGAAAGGAGAAAAGATGGTCTGAAGTATGAGTTTCTGGTCAGATTTGAAGTGTTAAATTTTAAGGAACCACTGAGAAGAATTATAACAATTTCAAAGTTAAGTTCAAAATTTTATTAAAATGAAAAGCAAAATTTTAATTTTTATCAAACAATGTTGGATCAACTATATTTTATATTTGTTTTTTTTTTACAATAAAATAAAAAATATATTAATTAAATGAAATAGAAATTACTGGAGGATCAAAAACTTTTTGGATTATTCTTTTGAAAAATTTAAAATCTGAAGCCATACTTTAAAATTAATTGATAAAATAAATACTTCTCATTTTAGTCACTAGCCACTAAATATTAACTGAATATGTGAACACAGGTGGGTCATACGAAAAAGAATCTTCGCGTGGTAGCAAGGAGCACAAAATTTCATCTACCATTGCTTCATCTCTTATAACAGTTAAAGGTGGTTACTTGATCCGCTCTCCTCAATATTATAACATGTAATATGATGTTAAAAATAAAATTTCGGACTGTTAAAAAATAATTTATCCTTTATTATTAGTTAAGCTTCTTGATTGAAGAATATTATGCCGTCTCTTTTTATGTTGTCTATTTTTAAAAATGGTCTTTAGAATAAAAATAAATAAAAGAATAAGAAGGTTGTTAAATTCCGTAGGTTGAAGTCGATATCTAGTAGAAATAACAGAATGCAAGCCTGATATCATATCTAACAGAAAGCAGAATACCGAGTAGTATATAGAGCATTTCCTGCAGATGCCAGATTTGTCGCTAAATCTGGCAACCTGCCGGTACATATATATCATTTTTAGCGACTTTCTAGTAGTCAGCTACCTTCCTGAGACTTTTTTTTTTTTGCATTTTTCCTGTATTTTCGTTAGTTTTCATGCTAAATCTGGCAACCTATTGTCAAATATTTATGATTTTAGCACTCTTTATCCTTTTTCGGTATTTTTTTTAGCATTTTTTTTATATATTTTTAGCCCTTTCTAGCACCCAGGTAGGTTTCTGGCTATTTTTTTTTATATCTCACGTATTTTCCTGAGTTACTTTCTAGAACGTTGGCTACTTTCCCTGTTTACTTTCCATATTTCACGTACTTTCCTGAGTTATTTT
Organism: Trachelipus rathkii; assembly: GCA_015478945.1. Classification (NCBI taxonomy): domain Eukaryota; kingdom Metazoa; phylum Arthropoda; class Malacostraca; order Isopoda; family Trachelipodidae; genus Trachelipus; species Trachelipus rathkii. Next base: position 27,510 of record JABUQX010002954.1, read on the forward strand.
TTAGATTACTTTCCATATTTGAGAGTGTTTTTCGTATGACATCACACTTTATTAACCAACATCGTTCATATGGCCGAAAGTTTAGGTCAGCGTCGTTCGTTTGACCGCAAGTTCAGTCATTCGTTTGACCGCAAGTTCAGTCGTTCACCCGCAAGTACGTCTACACGTTTGAGTTCAGCCCCAAAACCCGCCATCCACGTCGGTTATATACATATAATCCACGTCAACGACGGCATAGCGTCTCCAAGCCTAGGAAGGCTACGAGCCACGCTTCGAATACTCGAACCCTTACACATATTCCACGCAACCACCATCATGATCAGCAATTTGAAATTATAAACAAATGAGCTCAAAGTATGACGTCGCACTTATATCACTCTATTATCTACATGTTTTAATCGCTAGATCTAGCTTGCACGTGATAATGATTCACCTCGCTTACGAGAATTATTAACCGTATATAATATAATATATGCACTGGTAACATAACCTACCCCCCAACTACTGCCACTGAATCTATATTATACCGTATAGTATTCTATTAGTTTATTATACCTATAATTATTATTAAACCGCGGTGTACGCGTACCTAATGATGCAGTGAAATTCTCTGAGCTGGAGTTAGGTTAAAATAGTTACATACACAAATTGTTATAGTCTTGTCAGTATTAGATACCTTGGTGAGTTGTTATTCCGCGTAGTATATGTTGGTATTAACTAGTTTATGGGCTCTATTAGGCAAATATAGATTGGTGAGTCCTTCCGTTCCATTATGGGCTGAAGTGACATTATTACTTGGGTGTTGTTTCTTTCAGAGATTATTCTCTGTATTGAGAACAGAGTATATAGTATATATTAATATTGTATTCTTATTATCCCGAATATAAATTAGGTCAATTCAGAACAGGTAAAGATGGTCTTCGCGATACTATAATATATGTATGATTTACTTTGCAATATCTATAATACAGCAGTGGTGATGTAATTATTGGACACGTATTGTCTTCTATCTTTATTGAATTGGGTAGACAAAGGACAAATAAAAATGCGCTACTTACTTTATCTTATGTATGAGACAAAAATTTAATTCACCGTAATTTCAACCTTGGTTTGCATTTGCTATAATTCTAGTTCTCGATTATCTATCGTTATCAGTACTTTGTATTATCGGAAGGCATAACTAGCCGTTACGCATTTTATTTGATTAAAAAACTAGCTTGAATTCAACTAGGCAATGATTTTTAGCACTTTATAATGTTTAATTTTTCTAAATAAATCATAATGGCAATTTGTTCTATTAAATGTATAATGTATTATACTTTTCAGAATTGATTTAGACTTCCTAAAAATAAAGTAGAACTTTTATATCATATAATCTTAACAAATAATTTTAAAGAAAAATAATATAAAGATTCGTTTTCTTTTAAATAATCGTTTTCTTTCATTAAAGGAGTATCACGAGTGGTTAAGAGAAGTCGCTTCTGATATATATATATATATATATATCTATTATATATATATATAATATATATATATATAGTATATATATATATAGGATATATGTATATATATATATACTATTACTATTATAGTTGTATGATCAAGGCTTATAGACCTCACAAGTTTTAGAATACATACAAGCGTTATTTACGCCACTGGGTGTAAGGTATCTTGACTTCTACGCCAAAACCAATATGTATCTTAAAAACCTATATCAATAACAAGTATTATTACAATCCGTAATCAATAAGGGAATATAAGAATACTTCTATGTGAATCATAACGTACACTCGACTTTGACATCTTAAAGAAACTCTGCTAGTTCTTTTATCAGGTCTGGCTTATAAGATTTTACATTCATATCCTTTATAAATACACATATCATATTCACATATATTGAAGTGATTGATATTAGGGGTAAATATGTAATATTACAGTATACTTGTCATACAAGATCACTTATCAGTTCAATCTTCTCAACAACACACCAGTAGTCTCCTATATTAAAGAGAAGAGCTCTTTTAAATATTTTGTTAAGTCGCGCGTCTGGTAGCGAGGTGTGTTCACTACAGAATAGCATAATCTGTGCTTTTTCGAGCAGACAATAGAGTTCAAGATTCATATAGATTTACTCTCAAAGGTCGGCTTGATGATTGTATATGCTCCTAGACGACTAACTCAAAAATTTTTATAATTATAATGTAAATGAGATACTGTTACATGTCAGCATAAACAGAACGTGATGATAGGCGTTGGGTTTACACTCAGATTGTGAGGACTACTTGGTACTTATTCTAGTATTATCATGTCGTTATAAAAGTATCCTATTAGTAACATAACTAATGGGTAATATGAGTGTTCCAAGTTGATACATAATAGTCACCTAATATGTAACATATAAAAGAAATTTATATGCTATATATATAGTATACTGTTTTCAGGCATCTCTTAAATAAAAAATTTACGAAAGATCACTCATTTGTATTTTTTAAAATCACTATTACTATCATATGTTTATCTTGCATAATAACCACATAACAAAAATCTGATTATGCCAATAAGTTATTACTCTGAGTTATCATAATTATATTTATTAGGAATTACAAGACTCATTTAACACTAAAGGACGAATTAGTTTGATGTCATGAAGGACTGGATAATAAAATTCTAATCTATGGGCGTTCATAAATTTTCACTTCTCATATAATGTTATATTATTATAATATTTTTTTAGAAGAATATCTCATGTAGATTTTTATAAAATATCTAGGGGTAGAAGCCCTCAGCACTGTACTATTTAATTAGTAATCAGTATTGCGTATATATATTAATATACAGCTAATATTACTATATATATATATATATATATTAATTAATATAATATATATGATAACTCAGGCAGCATCATAGGTGGCAGTTCAGAGAGCTACAACGAGGTGAACATAGGGGAGGGGATAGTTTTCTATATAACCTCACGTAGGGGAGGGGCGGAGGTAACCATCACGCCGAGCATACTATATATCCAAATATTACCATAAAGAGGGGGGTTCGTCAGATGAGACGCCCCCGCGGTAAGGTGAGGGGTGAAATATATCGAGCTACTCACTCACGTTAGTTCCACTACGGAAGGTACGCGAGAGACCTACCGATATATACCTGCCATCGTGAGGCGGTATATACCCTTGTGGATATTCTCTTTATAGTTTTATAATAACTAACAAACTAAGTCAAGTTTATATATAGATAATAGGCGCAACGTTATAGACGAATTTATCTTACTCTTAGGTATATATATATAAAGTATATAATGCAAGAGTTAGCATTAATATGACGTAAGAGACGAATGATATTGAGATGTATGATAACTGAGAGAGATATGTATTTAGTAGAAAGCAGAGCATTTATTGATGTATGATTTAGAGAAAGAGAGTTTTGCCAGGACGAGACATCGTATGACGCAGAGGCTAGATTCAGCGTATACCATAAAATTTGTTCATTTCCAGATTTAATAAATGAGTGATAATAAGTATATTATTTGAAGGAAAATTATAATATTACTAAATATTAAATAGTACAATAAAACCAACAATAGAAGTCAAAGAATTCAATGTTATGATTTCACTTATATAAGTCGTTTTGAAATTACATCATTAATTCATGTATCAATTAAAAAAAATTAAAGTAGTAGATATAAGGAGAAAAATTATATTAATAGGAAAAATAATTGGCTATAGGGTCACGGGCCGTAGGCATCTCATTAAAGGCCTATCCTATGATTATTATAAAACACATATAATATATACTTATAGATATCCATAGTAAAATGTTTCATAAATTTCATATAAAAGTGTATATATTAATTACTACCATTAAATATATATATATAATATATAGTATATATATATATTATTAATATAATATATATATATTATATTATATTATATATAATAATAATATATATATATATATATGAATATATATACGATAGTATATATTAATATAAATATAAATATATTATATATATATATATATACTGCTGTTGATGTGTGTGTGTAGTAGGTGTATGGTGTTGTGTGTGGTGTGGCGAGGGTTGTAGTGTGTTGATTGTTTTGACGTGTGATGTAGTTAGTGTGTGTGTGTGTGCGTTAAAGTAGTAGTTGTGAGAAATTGTGTGTGTTAAGTGTGTTTGTGTGTAGTGTGGTGTGTGTGTGTGTGTTTGTAAGTGTTGTATAGTTATGTGTGTGTGGTTAAAAACTTTTTAAGATAAACTGTTCGACTAATTTTATTGAGATAATTCTTCCAGTTTTTTATAATCAATAAATGTATTCATTATTAAATAATATATAGATAATCCAAAGAAATAAAATATGCTAAACATAAGAATATAAGATAATATAAGGTGCCGGACACATGCGCTTAATATATATCTACCTACTCACTTTTATTGTGTTCCAAGGAGTCATTCTTTAGTAGTTGGTAGCTGTCATATAACCTACACTGTATGACAGTATATGTAGAGGTGCCTCCTTTGGAAACTTTACCACTCTAATTGGTTAAGACAATGATAATTCTAAAAAGTAAGAACAGCATATTATACTGTTAATAGTCCGTTAATCATATCTAAACTCGAATATACGTCCTGAGAGTGGTCCCTCGTGTAGTCTTTACTACTCACTCGCGATTTCTACGAAAAACTACGCACGAACGAACTCTTTAGTATCCGACACTGCTCATACCTTATCATATGGTCACTTTTATTACTAATATAATAAGTATCTTGAGGATTTTTCCTCAGAAGTAGAGAATAAATATAGTAAATATAATATTGAGATTATACTCAACAATAAAGTCGATAAAGTCACTTCAGTTAGTCATAAGTAACTATTCTTATATAAGTACGGTAATTCTCACAATCTATTATATATTAATATTAATATATATTAAATATATATATATATAATATATATATATATATATATTAATATATTATATATTTATACTATATTAATATAATATATATATATATATAATTATTATAATTATATATAATATATATATATATATATTAGTTGATTAATATATATAGTTATTATATATATATAATATATATAGTATATTAATATATATATGATTAATATTAATATATAATATATATTATATATATATATAGTAATATAGTATATATTATATATATATATATTATATTATATTAAGTTATATATAGTATATATATATATAGTTACTGATATAATAGTGTGTAAAACCATAACCATGTTAATTTGGGTCTAACAATTAGATCTCTACTTAATTCTTAGATTTATTATATCACTAAATAATATTACAAATAGAAATATTTATATCACTCCTATATACCGTATTGATCAATAATATTTTATTATTGTTTTGTTATATAATATATAGAAATATATATTTCTTAAAATTTTTGTACGCATTTATCTAGCCTATCTAATTCCAATTAGAGCTGATTTAACTGACCATATTAATATCATTTTATATTATGTGACAGTTATTTGGTTTTATGGATATATAACACAATTTATAGATTCTTTCCATTACTAACATTTCTTGGTGGAAATGTTCACCATGTAAATAAGAAGCTATATTATTATAAGATGTTTCAATTTAAATATAAAAAAAAATAATCTTCAATAAAATAATCGCCTTGATTTTTTCTTCTTCTCTTGTATTGAATTTCAATTATCTTTAAAATAGGATAGATAAGCTTTACGAATAGTACTATCCAGTTTTTATAGTAATTTTAGTTATTTTATTAGAACAAATTTAGATTTTTTATATCACAGTTTTATTTATAACGTAGTTTTAGTTAGAAAACAGTTTAAGAAGTATTTAATGTAATGATGTTTTTATTTGTTAAAATAGACAAGTTATATCTACATTTTGAGCTCACTAAATTTATGCTATTACTTATTTATGACTGTTACAATAATGTAAGGATAGTTCACTTATAGTTCTCCTTAAGATAATTTGAAAACATTTTAAGTTAATACACGCGTTTGAGTACTAACGTATCCATGGCTAATCAGTTCCTACCTTATTTATACTCACGCTGCATCGTAGTATTATCGCGGCATTCCGTTAATAAAACTTAATTATACTACATAATATAATTAAGTAATTTAAAAAATACTTATTAAATTATTAATAACTGTCAATGTGCTATCTTAATATACTATCTATTACTTTCTATCTATCTATCTTAATCTATCTATATCTATCTATACTATATCTAATCCTATATCTATATAAATAATAATTTAGAATGCTGAGTTTAAGTAACAAAATAACTTACCTGCTCATTTTCACAACATTAGTTATTCATTATCTACTTTATAATAATACAGATAATGAACGATAAAAATACCAACTTGACTATAAATTTATTTTATTTTTCCTAATTTAATAAAATATATAAATTTTTAATTATAGATGTATTACATAGTATTATTTTTTTTATATATATAGTATAAATATTTTACTATGTTGAGTATTTATAATATATTTTATGAGGACAGTGAATAATTATAATATGAGAGTCTTATTATAGTTGGTTATATTTTAACAGTCATATTGATGAAGTCAAGCTGGCAAAAGTCTGCAAAACAAAACATTTTCAATTCATTTATTTATTAAACTGTTGTTATGCTTCATTCACAAAGTGTACAAATTTCTATAGAAGCACATAAGTTGCAATTTTAAAAGCTCAAGTTCTTCCTTCCGCCCCTCCTCTACCCCTATTCGATAAACAAGATGCGTTGAATTATTATATTATATTTTATTTCACGCGTGAGATTATGTTTTTTGACAGAGAGTGAGAGTATTGACTTCACCTCTCTTGTATATATAAAATTAAGCACCTATATTAAAGAAGGACGATCTTGTGATTCAGTATTACTTATTTTCGAAGAAAACCAATCTAAATATAATACTTGACATGATATAATTAATTGTGTTGCGAATAATCTACATTTTTTATTAACTCGATGATGTTCTTTTTATTGTTTTAATAGAACGCACTAAGCACCTCGCAACAAAGAGTCTTTTCGCCTCCCATACGTAGACAGTAGCAGATCGAGAGAGAGCTCAGTCTGCTACGAGAGAGAGAGAGATGAGAGAGAGAGAGTAGCTAGCAGTAGAAGAGCAGACGACTCGAGACGCAGAGATGCAGGAGAGAGGAGAGAAGAGAGAGAGAGCTTTGTTGTCTTGTTTTCCATAAATATGGTAAAAATTGTTTTAAAATTTTTCCAATTGAGAATATAGAATAATATGAACAAAATTGTTAAAATGTATTTTTAAAGAGAGGTCAGTTCTTAAAAAAATATATATATATACGCTTGTTTTTCATTGAGCAGCGAATGCTCTGCTGAACTGACAAAATATCTGTGAACGAAAGATA
>JABUQX010002955.1:2500-25921 GCA_015478945.1 Trachelipus rathkii
GTTTTTTAATTTTGCCACATTACAGACAGGGGTGTTTAATGTAAAATAATAAATTAACCTTAATCTTTTTATTAAACGTCAGACGAGAATTAAAGAAAAAGTAGCCTTCAGGACAAATTGTAAACAATCTTTAAAGAAATTTAAAGTAGATTTTGATCATAAATTTATAGATAATATAATGTCCGTTTGAGAAGAAAACGAAGTAAACCTTTTTGTAGTTAAGAATGTCTTGCTTTCCTCTTCAAAAAAAACATGCTGCTGAAGCGCGTGTAATGGTTTTCGAGAATATATTGAAGCTTCCATACTAAGTATTATTTTTTTCATTTTTAATACGTAAAAAAAAGGGTTTTACTTTCGTTTATTTTTAGTTGTTTTTTTTATTGCAATTATGAAAAAACGTATTTTAAGTTTTTCTTTTTTAAGATAATGTTTATTTGTTGAAGAGTTGGGGGTAAGAGATTGGAAAGGCTGATAAACAGGGTCCTCAATTCGTTATCCAGCCAAAGTATGTTTTAATATCTGTTGTTTGTAGATAATTTGTATTATATATTACATAGTAATATATATATTAATGCTTATTACTATATATATTATATATTCTCTATCCCAAATACATATATCTAAAATAATATAGTACACTAAAATATTATAGTAATATAATAATTATATTTACTTATCATATAATATTCTATATATATTTGAATACTTTCTCGCACCTGGCCGAACCTCCCTTCGAGGTGCCACACCTCACGAAGGATACCCGCCGCCGACAGCTCGACCTCCCCAAAGATCGCTTAGATTTGTGATGTCCAGCATTGCTCTGGGTCGTGATTAGTTGGACACTTAGGAAGAAGTGAGACACAAGGTCTCGGGCTGTTTTCATTTTTGTGCAGTACTTTGACTGGTCTGGCTTGGTTATACACCTTATTTGTAATATTGCAGGTCTTGGGTGGTGGCATATTCTATTTGGCGAGGTCGATTGGACCTGGCGTGCGGCAGAGAGTCCCCACGGAATTCAGGATGAATTTCACGGTGGATGTTCAATTTTAGTTATTGTTTGGGTTGTCCGCTTTCTAATAATTTGTTAGCTGTGAGTATTTGCATGTCATAGAGACGCTGGGGCAAGGATGTTGGTGTTCAGGATCGTTGTTTGTATAATAGGTGCGAGGAGTCGGAGTTGTCTTTAACCTGTATTGTACGGGTTGGAAAGGCCACCACCAAGTGGTGGATGTTGTTGCCGGTGTTGCCTGTTGTTAGGTAAGGAAACTGTGCCTGTACCTATCATTTCCTAATGTTTATCCTATGGCACGCGGCGGGGCCCACCTTTTGCATACTACACGGCCCAACTTTTTTCCAAGTTGCAGCTAGTATATTTTATATATTATATTTATTCTTCATATTTATTAATATTATATTCATATTTTATAATTATATATATCGTATTACTACTATACCTCTCTTCTCCCTGGCGTATCATCATATACTATATACCCTCATTCTCTATTTTATATTATCATCTATTTTATACTATATTTTATTATCTATTTATTAATACCTATTAATATATATATAATATATTCTATATATATATATATATACATATATATATATTATTATATTATATATATTATAATATATATATAATATATATAGTTACATATATTATATATAAAGAAATACAGATAATGAGTTTATAACCATTTCCTTATTGGTTCTTGGATTAAAAAAGACGGCACTAATTTGCTAATAGCTCACTTATGAAAAAGTAAAAGGAATGTTTAAGAAATATGAGCGGCACTACCTCACTGTCGACCTGATAAACACAATTTCAATGATAGACTTGACAGTTTCTTTTTTACAAGTTAATTTAAGTCATGTTTAAATATGAATTTTGGCGGTAATAGTCGACGTACAAAAAAATTGCATAAGATTACGAATTTGTAGCTACTTCTATATAAATCTTGCGTTTTAACAAGATTCTGGAATAAAATGAATGTTTAGTTTCGATTAAATTCGTAGAAATAGGCTGGACGTATAGGCCCGTTAAAATATAAATCTCCCAAATGAGTACCGTAGCAATGGCATTTATAGTCATGCGCAAGGTTAGGCACCCTGATTGAAGGTATATTTTTGTTTCTTCATTAAGTGTTGTTGTGGAGTTCTGTTGCTGCAACCCTGTTATGATTCTGAGGTGCCCTGTTTGGCGTTGGTTTGAAGTTTGCTATGTTTCATTGGTTATATATGGGTGCCATAGGTGACGGTAATAATGTTGGCGATGTTGTTGTAGTGGTGATGGATATTTGTTATTGTTTTTAATGTCGCGCTAGCTTGAGGTTTCTAGATACATGTTTAGTTCGTAATTTGCTGAGTGATTTTTTTCAAATTTTGGTTGAGGTAAGGGTGCCAATGTGTCAGTGGTTACTCGGATTTGGTGTTTTGTTTATGGATAGTATAGTGTTTAAAATTTGGGGTTTGTAGTGCCAAGTTGGTGGTATGTGTTTTAGTTTAGTGTGTAGATTTTGTTAGGTGATGCGGCTTCTGGTTGTCAGTTAGCAAGTCTGATGTAGTAAGTTTGTTTGATGTTAGAGACATTGTTGTGTTTTAGGTTCTGGTGTTTGTGAGTGTTATGGTGATTGGAAAGAAAGGTTGTGTGTGTTTGTGTGTTGTTTTGTGGTTTTTGGTAGGTCGGCTGTGAATAAATTAAATACGGGTAGAGGATAGGATTTTTAAAAAATGCCATTTTCTTATTTTTACTTACGTATTTGTTGGGTTATCTCTTGTTGGGCTGTTCTCCCTGCCATTGGAAGTGGGTTTAATAGTTGGATTGTTTGATTGTACTTTTTGTGGATGTGATTGTTCTATGTACTGTAGTCCAGGTTTACACGATCAGAGCAGAAGGAGAAGGGAAGCAGAGTAATGTTTTCTTACTGACCAACTGCATTGTAATAAAGAAATTAATTTATTCTGATCATATTAATAATAGATATAGATGTGCTGCAAAAACGAAAGTAAACACTTGTTGTTTAGATAGTTAAGAATGTCAGTTGCTTTCCCTCTTGCAAAACTGCTGAGATGCGAATGTATGGTTTCAGAGGAGATTAAGTTAGCTTGCGTACTTGCTATTAAGTGTTTATTCATTTTCGAGGTACTTTTGCAGGGTGTTTATTTCCGTTTATCTTTATGTGTTTATTTTAAGTGGGACTTAGGAAAAAAAACTATGTTTTTTAATTGTTTTTCTTGTTTAAATTATATGCTTATTTGTTTACGGTGAACTCAAATTTCCCTAGAACTAAAATCGTATAACTCCTTTCCAATATCGTTTCTCCACGCCAAGTATGTTTGTATAATAAGACTATTGTTTTGTATATTATTATATATTATTCATATGTATATATATATAATTATGATTATTATATATTATTTGATATATTATATATTTAACTATATATATTTAGGGGGTGTAGGTGTGGAAGAATTGATAAATGAGGAATGAAACGTATTAGAGAGTTGGTGTGGTGTGAAGGGTATCTTAGATAATGAATAGGTATGTTGTACATTAGATGGTGGTGTGGAAGGATGTGATAGTGTTCTATGAGTATGTATGTGGCGGTTTGTGTTGGGAACCGACCTGCTGAGTACCGAAGCAAACAGGTGGATTGGAGTCAGTAACGCTGTCCTCGAAGGAGAGAGATTGAGTTGCAGAGCGAGATAAGGCATGCATATAGCGATGGATGAAGTTGGGGGTGGTGAGGGAGGTATGGTTGTGGTGCCGTGGGCGGCATGGGCATGACCCCTTACAGGAGATTTACCACAGTGAGGGTTCCTCGCGGTTCCGGGTGAAGTTGCTATATTTTGCTTATAATCTGACCGGTGATTTCTGGGATCAGGATTTTGCCTTTGTCCTGTTCGACAAGTATTACTGAAGACCACAAAGTTTTTTCAGTTGTGAGCTTGTAAATGCTAGAATGAAATAGCGATAAAAAAAGAAACAGGCCGGGGGAGGAGTTGAAAGGTTGCTTTAGCAGATTCATTCTGTCCTGTTAGTTCCGGGTTAACCTTCGTATCTAAAGTATTTTAGTATCGTGTATGGAAATAAACTGAGAAGCAACAAGGTAACTAAAATTGCTGTTAAGAGATCAAGAAAAAGAATCTATTAATTACTAATTTTTAATTTCTACTAGTATTACATAGTGCTTCAAACAATATTGTGTGTTATGATTTTTTATTTGTTTTATTATATATTATTATTATTTTATTTATTATATATACTTAGTAAAGGTTATTAAACCTCTATCTATCAAATACAAAAGAACTAAGTTTCTACTCACATTAATGACTCACACAAGCTTTATCATCTTTTCCTTATATCAGGTATACTATTGCGAATAAACCAATAAAATAATATTGCAATAATGATAACACAATACATAATTTAATACAAGATTAAAGTGGTAGATGGCTACTCCGCGTACTGTGCACAGTAGGGATGCCGGCAGTCGGAGTCGTGGGTCAGAGTCACTCTGGTTGAGGTGGGTCAGAGTCAAAACTTCCTGCTGTCAAGTGGAGTCAGAGTCTGTGTGGTGTGTAGACACTCATTATTTCTTGTTTTATTTTTTATTAATTATTATTATTATTAATTTTTATTATTATTTTTCTTTTTTTTTCTTTACTACCTCTTTTTGCAGGCTGGGAGTAAGGTGCGTACAATCATCGGAAAAGAGCAGTAGGAGAATATGACAATGTCGAAAAGAAAAGCCCACCTTTTACGCCCTATGTCATTAATAGCTGAACTTGGCGTCCGGACAGATCCACCCTAGAGTTATGGACCGCGACGGGCCTCACTATGGTAATCGTCAATTGTAAGGGTTCATCCCCTGCCCGGTGGGCACAAACATTGCCCATACAAAACCCGCCCATTCTCTCTCCTACTCACCTTTTTCGCCTCTTACCAACTACATTTCTTCCTTCAGACATTCGTTCACGACTCGATCCAATTTCTCTTCGGTCTCCCAGCGGTCGCTTCCCACACACTCACCACTATGCATCCGCTTAACACCGACTATCCATTTCTCTTTACATGACAACATCTCAACTACTTTAATTATTCTCTATTTTACCCCTTTCTTCCCACCACAACTATCAAGTTCATTCCTATTTTATTATTCGTTCTACAATATTGCATGCTCCTAGCGATGTCATTCTGAACAGATTGAACGTGTGTCTTACTTCTTATTCAAACATAGTCTCACTCCATACAATACAGGTAACATACTCTGTTAGACCCTAGGCGCACTCAAGACTTAGTCCTTTAATTCCCATGTCGATTTAAGTGCACCGCACCTTTCCTGCGTTCACACTTTTTACTCATTCTAGCATCTGCCGGTTCATTCTTATCCAACATACCTATATTGAAATAGAACACTTGCTAGTTGCACAATTCTAACATACTACACATTAGGCTGTTGCACACGTCACGAACATAACCGGTACTTTGTATCTTACGTTACTTTCCAACCCTTCCTGATTTAATTCCTAGCAACTCGTGCTTATCGATCCTTCGTCAAATCTCTTTCAATCGCCCACAGAACCATCATGAATTATGGTGTGTGTTTCCATTCTCCATCATTCTAACACTTTCTGCATCCCGCACTCGATTCTTTCTAACCCTGTTTCAAATATGTAACCAGGAGACATGAACCCCTGTTCTCCGTTATCCTAAACAGTCACATTGGACCATTTATTGTCTACACACGCTTCCTATCGTCTAACATTTTTGATTCCATTCAGAGCTGACCACAACTATATCACTTTATATTGTGTGTGTTTAGTTCCCTATTAATTGTTCTACGCTGTTGCAAATCATAAACTAAATTAATTTATTCTTCTCCTCAATTTCGTCTCATTGTGTGATTATGTAGAAGATTTCGCCATAATCTTACCTCCTAACGCCCTGGTTCTTCCCAATCAGTCCTTCGTCACTCGAGCATCTTTCGCATATCCTTCCTACAACCGATATAAACTTATTCCCCATATAATTTCTACAGTTCCCTTCACTTACTGGTTGGTACATTTACCGTCCCTCATCCCTTGGAACTTACTCCATAAACGCGTTATACACAACCTTCCAATTCCTCAATCCACATCGCGACTCGCTCTTGCATCTTTCACCAGTAATTTCATCTTACTGAAGATTTACCATTCTTAAACTTTCTCACTCTACCCTTACTGCCTCCTGAACTTCCTATCCAGATACTTTCCTCTATTGTACATCAAACTGTTTATACATTCACTAACATCATCATTATTTTGATATTGCTGCTGACCTGTCTTGCCTTTTTTGGTCCCTAACATCATTTCATCGTACTAAGCACCTCCTATTCATTATTTAAGCAGATTCGCCTTATTCGCATTTCTTACCTTCGCGCTTGATTCAGAGAGCTTACATTCCTTGTATGTGCTGTCTTCATCTCCTTTCCGAACTGTTCTTAACCTCTTTTTTTCCTAGTATGCACCGTTTAGTATTTCTTTTTCTGCCTTATAATTCAAGCATCTTTTCGTTTGAACTTATCATATTCTTTTTAGTCATTCAACCCACCGCTTCTTTTTTACTGTACCGCTTTCATGTGTGTTGTGTTGCTGTTTATTCTTACTTCTCTATTTAGCACTTCACACACTTCCTCTTGCATACTAACAATTTGCTTCCTTCATTTGCCGCCCAGATTTGTTACAGTATCAACTATAGTTCAATTCAACGATTTACAGGCGAGCCTCTGAATATTCCTTATTGTTCTTGCTACTTACACTTACTCACTCTTAATTTTCTAATTCTTCAACTCTTTCCGTCGGCTCAAGCCCCCTAATTATTTTTAATGAACATAAGTGGTCCCGATAATCCCCAATGTCCATAAACCGGCCTCACTGATGTAACTCACACGATACATTCAACAGCTCCTATCTTCACCAACAAAATCACTACTTTCACTTCGATACGATCTCTACCGACACCAACTTTAGAGGTTTTATGAATATATTGTGTTTAAAGAAATATGTGTTGTGTGTGTGTGTTGTACAAACTAACACCTCTCTCCAGGATTGTCGATCCACTATCCTACCTTTCATTTTCTCCGCCACCCAGAAAACCCGCTGTTATACAATCCCTTTTTTTTTATCACTATCCAAACCATTCAGTCCTCAAACTAGTCATCGGAGCTCCTACTCACCCTCGAACTCAGTTTTCAAGTTCAAAAATAGTACTTCTTTCAACGTTTCCCCTCAGATGGACCATACGTCACATACCACACATACCTTGACCATTTTAAAAGAAAATTTAACATTAGAATTTCAGGACTCACACACAACTTCTACCATTAGTTTGTACAAGGATATCATCAATGCAAGTCTTCTCTCCCTTTCTTCCACGGCTAAATCTCAAGAACCACTCGAATTCCCTTTTCGTGTCATCTTTGTTTCAGTCAAGCGGAGCAAATCAAATTTTCCCTTTTCTAAATATCCATACTCTCTCCTCTTCACTCAATTTTATCTTGAACATTTGCATGTACCACGAGTCTACAATTTCGCGAATTGAGGTCGTGTTCGGCGATCACGACCAGCTCCGAGCATGCATGGCTTCGTGCAGAGATGGTGGTTAGTGGGCGCTAACCCAACACCAGCCGCCCCCTTAGTCGATTCGTAGATCACGCAAGTGCACATAGATGTGTGGACATCTCGTTCTCCCCGCACACAGATATGAGTAGTAGGGATGTCTGTTAGGTGGATTGATGATATTTTGGTTCATGTACGTATTATATGTGTATTATGAAATGGTGGGTGTAATACTGTCGCCTGGGAGATGGGTGTAGAAGAATATGAACTCAAAGAGAAGAGCCACCATTAAAAAGTGGGAGTATTTTCATTCGTCTTTCGCTGTATGCGATGTACTCTCCCTCATATATTTGTATTTATTTATTATTATGTGACTCACTATTCCTTTAAATTGGTAAAAAATAAAAGTGCACAGCTGTTTTATAAAAATATTTGCCTTATATATAAGTTATATATTTGTTTCTGAAACTGAATATATTTGTTTGTCATGTGTTGGCGTGCTCTGTTAGTCGTTACGGTACTTTCGATTGTGGGGTGTATGATTGGAGTTAGTTCATTGGAACGGGTGTTGTTTTATTTTATTCTCAAAAGCAAGCGAAAAAAAAATAGTTTGAAACAAAAATGTTTATTCTGTACTAAGCTGAGTCAGAGTCGATTTTGAATTTGCACTGATGGAAGTTGGACGTCGAAATTTTTTGTTGAGTGAGTCGAGTCAGTTGTGGTGTGTGTAAGGTGGGTCGGAGATCGAAATCCCAAATTTCGAGATTTAAGAGAGCAGAGTCGAAAAATTTATTTTACGACTCTGCAGCCCTGGTGCACAGTATGACTTCTGGTAACCCACCTATAATTTTTTACCCTATTCCCTTTAATTATATAACATAACAAAATAGTATACTTACGTTAACATAACTAGCAATACCGTAATTTAACCTATGATTTTTTCCTTTCTTCACCTTGCAGCCACAATAAACTGTGAAGGCAAAGTTTCCCGTTTCAAATTCACTCCTTAGTTTCACCTTAATATCAGTGTTTTACTTTATAACAATTATTTTATGTTCTCATTTGCAACAGCAAAATATTATATAATATATACAGAACAAAATGAAAAGCTAAACAAAAAACGTTAATGCAAGCATCCATGTAGAAAAAGAAACGTCATCCATCCAACCATCCTGAAAAGAAGGAAAAAAAATAATAAAATATTATTATTATTATATTTTTATTTTTACTATTATTTCTTTAATATTGTTGTTTTTTTTTTATAATAAATTTGTAAAAATATAGGCGATAAAATCTTTTTTTTTCTTTTTTTATTTATTTATTTGTATTTTATATTTTATAGTATTAATTTATTTTAAGAATATTTTTATACACGTCAATAGCATTTTACTTGTTAAATTTTAATATATTTTTATTTAAAGATGCTAGGGATGAAGCAGTCGATTTTTGGGTCAGCAGGATATCAGAGCACATACCAACAAAAACGAAAGCCTATAATTTGCTCTTCTCCTCAGATTGGTGGAAAGGTATAGTGCTTTAGCATAATAGTGACTGCTATACTATACATCATTTTAAAAATGTTTATTTATATTCCCTTAACTTTTAAGGCTATTGGCACACCAACTGAATCATCTCGGGTGAGAAACATAGTGATGGGTTCATCATTCCTCACAAAGGTCCTACCAAACAAACCTACAAAAGAAGAGACAGAAGAAAAGAGGAAAGAAGAGATAAGGAGAAAACGAGAAAGGGAAGAAGAAATTAGGATAAAGAGAGAAGAAATGTTGAAATGGCAGAGAGAGGAAAAGAAAAGGTTGGACTATTATTATTATTATTATTATTATTATTATTATTATTATTATTATTACTGATATACCTAGTCCGAGAGTACAAATGAAAGTTTAAGTACTTGCAAATCGTAATTATTATTATTGGTGGTGTATCAAGTTCAAATCCATGTACAATCTCATGGTGCAAAATGCAATTTATGCGGAACCATTAATTAATGATTTTCCTGGAAAAAAAGCCAACTGGCTTACTAACTTCAAATGCTAATAAAATAAGAACTAGATATACTAGTGTCATGGATATAGTATAGTAGTTAAAGTATACAGTAATAAACAAGTGTATAAAGTTTTAGGGTTCAAAATTCAAATCAACCTAGTAACACTAATAACAGAATTTTAAAACCAAGATTTCAAAGATGAATTTTGGTTATATTATATATATATATATATATATATTATATATATATTTATGATTATATATAGCTGTATGTAATTAATATATATATATATTATATATTATATTATCTATTATATACTATATAATATATATAATATATATATAAAATTTCTGAGTGAAATTTGGATCACATATACTTTAGAATGTGTACAATGTGAAAATGTTGGTTTCAAATCAATAAATTAAATTGGGGTAGTGTCAGCTGATAAAAGCCACAAAACTATTAATTTAAAATATCTCTGGAAATAGTTTATGAAATGAAATTTCTTGCAGACGAATAACTGGTGCAAATTCCATGTAATTTGGTTTATCACAAGCAAAGTTATGATAAAAAGTTTTTTAAGCCATGCAAAAAAATTGTTTTAAATGTATAGAATTCCTCAGATGAGGAAAATTTCGGTGCAACTCTTCACTCAATGTTTTAGATGAACTTTTTAATTGAGTTTTTAAGTTACTGAAGATAATTAATAAGAAAAATATTTATAAATAAATATTTTAAAGGATATTAGAATGGTTTTAACTAATATCAAAATATTTTCCCAACACAAGCTAGTTAACCTGTCGTTTGAACATTTATTTATTTATTTAATGGCAACCCAAACTTATTGGTTGTGATTTAAAGAGATAAAATGTACTGAAAACTCGCCCAATAATCAGCAAAGCTTTCTACACAGTAACTTGATAAGTTCTTAGATACCCAAATTCCAACCAATGACAGAAAAAAAACAAATCATTGCCAATTTCTTATCCATTAAGTCAAATTTAGTAATTATAGGAAAACAATCAGTTAAAACCCCCTGACTATTCCTGCAAAAAGCCTCAGAACACTATTCTATCCCCTGCTCTGTTTAATTTATTTGTGTTCAATGTGGCCATCTTAATGATCCATATAATAAAAAGTAGCAGCTAACTCGCTATGCAGATAAGCCAACCATTTACTCTTGATATATATATATATATATATATATATATTAATATATATATATATTTATATTTATTATTATTACTATCTATATATATATATATATAATATATATATATATATTTCGCACCTCATGGGCATAGCCCTATTCTAGGAGGGGAACTTCTCTAAGTAATTGCTACCTAGAATACAGACGGGGGATCGAACCTGTTCCCTTGCCTTTGCGACTCTGTCACTCTACCGATTGAGTCACTTGCAACTGCTACACAATCTTTCACCTCCCAATTTTCAAACATTGGTGGACACAAAATAAAATGGATCCCTGCCTCCCCTTAAAAATTCTTAATCACTCCGTTAAATCAAACAAGAACATACCACCTAGGACACAGTAACATTTCAACTGCAGACTTTCACTCAATAAACTTAACTAATATAAGGAATCATATTCAACGCTTACACGATTTTTATCCTCTCACAT
Organism: Trachelipus rathkii; assembly: GCA_015478945.1. Taxonomy (NCBI): domain Eukaryota; kingdom Metazoa; phylum Arthropoda; class Malacostraca; order Isopoda; family Trachelipodidae; genus Trachelipus; species Trachelipus rathkii. Next base: position 13,747 of record JABUQX010002955.1, read on the forward strand.
AAGCAACATCACCTCCAAAGCATTCAGAAACAGTAGTGCCCAAAAAGAAATTTAACCAGCATAAAGTTTGATCAAAACAAAGAAACCTTTTCATTCATATAAAAATTAAACATGTACTTTCCTAAGCTGATCCTGCTGCTCAGCATGTGGTCCAATAATATCCTAATATAATTACAATAAACTTCAAATAATACCAAACAAATCATTAAGGTTAATCAACCAGACTGTCCAATACACTCATCCACTCACCTATTTAATGCAGAAACAAATCTTTCATTTCTATTAGAGGCCATCTGGACACCGCTACTCCCTCATTCACACATTGAAGATTTACCCCTGACAACCACATTAATTTTCTGCACTTAATTACACAGGGCCCGAGAGAGAGAGAGAGAGAAGAAGACGAGATATTACAAACCATCCCTACAAATACTTCTGCCAACAAAATACCAATTTAGTCCATTCTATCATATCTATCCATTCCACCCTCAAAATAAGTTTTTACCATCTCACTTCACCTTTAGTACTCTACCCCTTGATCTTACCAAAAACTTAAGGTTTCAGCATCTTACAACATCAAACCTAATATTCTCCCTATTACTCTTTATACTCTCACTTTAACCATAGTGAGCTATATGATAAATAATCTACTTTGAAATATACCTTTCATAGAAATATGGCCACTTCATTATAATATTGGATTTAGTCTAAATATTTTTTTAAGTTATACTAGTAGTTTTTACTTTGTTTTTTTTTCTATTGTATTTTCTTCCTGTTTTACGATTTCATATTTTAGATTTGAATGCTTTAAGAGTTCATAATTTTAAAAGGAAAAATGCAGAACGTATGCGAAAAGTTCAAGAAGCAAGAGAACTTAAGGATAAAAAAGAAGCAGAGGTTCAGGGAGATAGGAAAAGAAGGAAACAAAAGACACGAGAGATTTAAAAGACTTGATAAAAAGAAGAAACAATTAGAGTTGAAAAAAAATGAAAGACTAAAACTTAGGAAGACCAGGTAATGATAATAGCATAAAGTATTAGAAACATAATATTTCACAATTATTGTATTAATAAGATAACAGGGTCTGACTTCATTCAGATATGTGGCTCAATCATTTAAAAAGTTTCAGCTCTGACCAAATCACCTACCACCATCACCTTGCACTTATTTATATATATATATATATATATATATATATATAATATATATATATATATGATATATTATATATATATATATATATATTATATATATAATATATATATTATATAATATATATATATATATTATATATATATATATTTTCAAACTCCTCCTTTTAACGCACACATGTCAAACCTCTCTACCAATTTTCTCAAACTTTCTTCAGATTCACCAAAAAACCCTCACTCTCTTCCATTCTCCATTTGTCTGTCTGACACCCTCCCCTGCCCACCGAATACCTTAAATTCTTTCACATCACCTTATCTTTTATAATATATATATAATATATATACTATATATATATATAAAGTATATATATATATATATATATATATATATATTATATATATATATATATATACTATATTATATATATATATATATATATATATATATATATATATATGGGCATGCTAGGTGTGAGAAGAATTGATAAAATGAGGAATGAACGTATTAGAGAGTTGTGTGGTGTGAAGAAAGGGGTAAATGAGAGAATAAATGAAAGTATGTTGAGATGGTTTGGTCATGTGGAAAGGATGAATAATAATCGGTTGGTTAAGCGGATGTATAGTGGCGAGTGTGTTGGGAACCGACCGGCTGGGAGACCGAAGAGAAAGTGGATTGAGTCGGTGAACGAATGTCTGAAGGAGAGAGATGTAAGTTTGGCAGAGGCGAGAATAAAGGTGCATAATAGGAGTGAATGGCGGGGTTTTTGTATGGGGGCATGGTTGTGGCCCACCTGGGCCAAGGGATGTGAACCCTTACATTGACGATTTACCATAGTGAGGGTCCGTCGCGGTCCCATGAAGCTCTAGGGTGGATTTTCTGTCTGTGACGAGTTCTCACTAATTAATGGTACAGAGGGGGCGGTAAGGCTGGGCTTTCCTTTCGACTTTTTTCATATTCTTCTACTGCTTTTCTTTTCCGATGCATGACACGCACCTTACCCCCAGTCTTGGGGCAAAGAGGTAGATAAAGAAAGAAAGAAAGAAAGATATATATATATGTTACCACCACTCTAGGGCAGAGCCCTATTTGAAGAGGGGATGCTATTTTACTTTTATGCAATATATATATATATATCATATATATATATAATATATATATATATAATATATTATATATTATATATATATATATATATATATATTATATATATAATGTATATATCATCACCCACCTTCTCTCCCCCAAGACTGGTTGTAAGGTGGGTAGCATACACTGGAAACAGAAAAGTAGTAGAAGAATATGACGCAAGTCGAAAAGAAAGCCCAGCCTTACCGCTTCCTTTATACCTTTTACTGAGAGCTTATCGCAGTTATAAAATCCACCATAGAGCTTCACGGAACCCCGACGGACCCTCGCTATGCATCTCATCAATGTAGGGTTCATCCCTTGGACCAGGTGAGCCACAACCATTCCGCCTCACAAAACCCCGACATTCACTCCTATTCACTTCTCGCCTCTGCCAAACGCACATTTCTCTCCTTCAAGCATTCCTTTACTGACTCAATCCACTTTTTCTTCAGTCTCCCAGCCGGTCGATTCCCAGAACACTCACCACTATACATCCGCTTAACCAACTGACTATCATCCATACTTTTCACACAACAAAACCATCTCAATGTATTTTCATTTATTCTCTCATTTACCCCTTTCTTCACACCACAACTCTCTAATACGTTCATTCCTCATTTTATCAATTCTTCTCACACCTAACACGCCCCTACGATTTTCCATCCGAACACTTTAAACTTTAGATCTATACCTCTTATTCCAGACCATAGTCTCACTACTTTACATTAACACAGGTAATAACATACCTTCATGTAAGACCCCTAACGCTCTCAAGACTTAGTCCCTTTACATCCACCAACGATTTAACTGCCCCAGCCACCTTCCTGCTATTCACAACTTTCCTACTACACTCTGAACCATCCGTTCCCTTTTCATCCAACATATACCTTAAATATTTAAACTCAGACGCTTGTTCCAGCTGCTCACCATCTGACATAACTGCACACTGAGGACTGTCCTCACTCACAACCATAACTTCACTCATATCTACGCTTACTTTCAAACCCTTCCTTTTACACACCCTGCTAAAATCTCTACCAAATCCTCTCAAACTCTCTTCAGATTCGCCACAGCTAAATCCAAATCATCCGCATATAATAAGGTAGGGCACCCTCCCAAATCATCCGCATTCTCCATCATTCTAACACCATCCCCTGCCTACCCCCTACCTCTAAATTCTTCCATAACGTATATCCATCATGCAAATTAAAATAACCAAGAGAATAGCCAACATCCCTTATATTATATATATAATATATATATATATATATATATATATATATTTATAAATATATATATATAAATAAATATAATATATATATATATATATATATATATATATATATATATATATGATTAAATGGTTGTAACGTACCTCAAGGTGATCTGAGTTGATATATCTTCTCATTTATTAGTGTTTTGTTCTTACTTATATGAAGATGAAGATGAATGATTTCATATAGTCGTTCTTGTAGAATGATATTTAATAACATCTCTGGTTGAGCAACCTATACTTTCTTGTTCTCTTGTTAATCTTTCATGTCTCATTTTCTCCTTTTTCATATGGTCTCTCTTCTTTTATATTCCTTCGGATTTATCCTTCTACTGATGACTCTCTAATATGGTATTACTACTTATTTCATTAAAAATATTAAAGGCGTTAAACTGAAAGCCTGCAACTCTTAAATTACTTTAAATGAATATTACTGTTACTGATATTTCTATTATCTTCTGTAATAATAAGAACATCCAAAATTTAGTTTCTTATCAGAGTTTAAATATCTACTACCCACTACGGCGGTACATATACTTTCTTTTTCGTTATCAAATTATTAATCAACTATATATATATATTATATATATATATATATATATAAATAATATATATTATAAATATATATATATATATAATATATATATATATATAATATAATATATTATATATATATATTATAATTATATATATACTATATAATATATATATATATATATATATATATTATAATATATATATATATATATATAATATATATATATTATATATATATATATATATATATATATATATTATAATATATATATACCGTAAATATATATATATATATATATATATATATATATATATATCATATATAATATTATATATATTATTATATATATATATATATATATATAATATTATATATATATATATGTATATATATAATATATATATATAATATAATATATATATATATATATTATATATATATATATATATACGTATATATATAATATATATATATATCATATATATATATATGATTATACGGTATATATATATATTATATATATATATATATATATATTATATTATATATATATTATAGTATATATATATATATATATATACTATATCATATCATATATAATATATATATATTAATAGAGAGGAGTACAACACACTACTCGAAGCGATCGAAATTCACCTTCCATTCTTTAATGGTGGCGCGTCTTTCTCTTTTGCGTTCATATTCTTAACACACTCATCCTCCAGCGCAACCATATTACCTAACCACCAATTTAATCCCATATCATATAAAACATGATTTAAAGTACACACACCCACTCCTAGATCAAACACCTTACAGACATCCCTACTACTCATATACCTCGTGTGGCGGGGAGAAACGAATTGCCCACATCGTATGTCCTGGGTGTCGTAGAAGTCGACTAGGGGGCGGTGGTAGTTGGGTTGGCTGCCCACTACCACCTATCTCTTGCTAGAATTGCTGATGCCATGCCTCGAGATTTCGGTCCGTGATCGGCCGTAACGACCTTCTAAATTTTCCGGCGAAAAATTGTATGAATCGTATGGGTACACGGAATGTCAGGGAAATAAATGTTGAGGAGAAGCAGGAGAGAGGTGATGGATGTATTTAGAAAGAGCAAATTGATTTGCTCGCTGTGACTGAAACAAAGATGAAAGAAAAAGGTGAAATTGAGTGGTGTGTGTGAAATGTGTGCGTGCTGGTGTGGAAGAGAATGAGAGAGGGAGAGAAAGAGTTGCAATCTTGATGAGTGACCTGTGGTACACAAGCAATGGTAGACTTTGTGTGTGTGAGTCCTAGATTTCTAATGGTTAAATTTTAAGTTTGAAAAAGTCAAGGTATGTGTTGGTTCTGACGTATGGTCCATCTGAGGGAACCGTTGAAGAGAGTAAGATTTTTTGGGATAATCTGAATGATGTTCCGGATGGGGTGCGAGTAGGAGCTTCAGATTGATAGTGTGGGGGCACCTGAATGGTTGGATAGGTGATTAAAAAAAGCGGATGTAAAATACAGGTGGTTTTGGGGTGGCGGGAAAAAATGAGAATGGTAGGAAGGTGATTGATTTCTGTGAGAGAGAGGTATGTGTATAAAGAATACTTTCTTTAAACACAAGAGTATCCCCATAGTATACTTGAGTTGGTGTAGGTAGAGATGGTTCCGAAGTGAAAAGTATATGACTGATTTTGTGTTGGTGAAGAGGAGATGTTGAAGTATGTGTTGGAGTTAATCAGTGAGGGGTTTAGGAACGGGATTATCGGATCATTATGTTGTCTCATGTAAATTACGTTAGTGGGGCTTGGATGGAGAGAAAGGTGATACGAAAAAAGTAGGTAAAATTAAAGTGAGAAGTTAAGTGAGCAAGACAATAAGGATAAGTAAGTAAGAGCGCTCGCTAGTAAAACGGTTGAATGTGAACAAGTTGATACTGAACAAATCTGGGGGCAAATGAAGGAAGCAATTGTTAGTAGTGCAAAGGAAGTGTGTGGATGTGCCAAAAGTAGGAAGTAAGAATGTAACAGTGAGTGGTGGAAATGAAGAGGTGATGACAGCGGTTAAAGGTAAAAAAGAAGCGTGGTTTGACTGTACTAAAAGCAAATGATGAAAACTTCAAAAAGAAAGATGCTTGGAATTATATCAAAGGAGGAAAAAAGAAATACTAAAAGGTGTATACGTAGGAGAAAACAAGAGGTAAATGAACAGTTTGGAAGGAGGATGAATGGGGCCATATCAAGGGAAATAAGAGCTCTTCTGGAAGGAAGCGCGAAAGTTAAGAATGAGAAGTAAGTGGAATCTGCTTAGAAATAAATGAATAGGGATGGTGGTGTTTGTAACTGATGAAATGGAATGTGAAGGGAGTGTGGAAAGAACACTTCGAAAATCTGCACATTATTAACAGTAATGATGAGGTTTTAGTGAATGTGTGTGGGTTTGAATGTGCGGAACAAGAAGGAATAGGTATTTTGGGGATGAGGTTATTAGTAAGAGGAGGTAATGGGTAGAGTGGAGAAAGTTGAAGAATGGTAAATCTGCAGGTTAGATTTAAATTACTGGTGAAATGATCAAGAAGGGAGAGCCGAGATGGTGATTGATTGGATTTGAAAGTTGTGTAAATACAATGCGTTATGGAGGGTAAGTTCCAAGATTGGAGGAGAGCGGTATAGTACCTTGTATAAGGGTAAGGGGAAAAAATGGAACTGTAGAAATTATAGGGAAATAAGTTTATTGAGTGTTGTAGGGAAGGTATATGCTGGCATTTTGGTCGAAAGAGTGCGTCGAGTGACCGTGAAGGACTGATTGGTGAAGAACTAGGGTGCGTTTAGGAGTGGTAGATGATGTGTGGATAAATCTTTACATTGAAACAAATGTTGAGAAAATGAGGGAGATAGAAGAATAAATTATATTTAGGTTTTAATGGATTTTGGAACAGGCGTATGATAGAGTTAATAGGAAGCTTTTCAATGGCAGGTATTAGTGATATATGGTGTTGGTGGTAGGTTCCTGAATGGAATCAAAAGTATGTATGACGTATAGTGAAGCGTGTGTAAGAATAAAATGGTGTCAAAAGTGATTGGTTTAGGATTAATGGCGGAGTGAGACAGGGTTGTGTTATGTCCTTGGTTATTCATTTTAATATGGATGGGGTTATGAAAGAATTCGAGGTGGGGATGGCAGGAAATGGTGTTAGAATGATGGAGAACGGGAGATGAAGTGGAGGGTGCCTACCTATTATATGCGGATGATTTGGTTTCTGTGTGGGCGAATCTGAAGAGAGTTGAGAGGATTGGTAGAGAGATTTGCAGGGTATTAAAAGGAGGGGTTTGAAAGTAACGTAGATAAGAGTAAGGTTATGGGTTGTGATGAGGACAGTCCTCAGTGTGTAGTTATGTTAGATGGTGAGCAGCTGGCAGCAAGTGTCTGAGTTAAATATTAGGGTATGTGTTTGGATGAGAAGGGAACGGAAATGATGCAGAGGGTAGTAAGAAAGTTGTGAATGGCAGGAAGGTTGCTGGTGCAATAAATCTTGGTGAATGTAAAGGGACTAAGTCTTGAAGCCTAGGGTCCTTACATGAGGGTATGTTGTTACTTGTTATTGTATGGTAGTGAGACTACGGTCTGGAATAAGAAGTATAGATCTAAGTTCAATGTGTTCCAATGGACAACTCAGGAGCATGCCTAGATGTGAGAAGAATTATAATGAGGAATTGAACTTATTAAGAGAAGTTGTGTGGTCGTGAAGAAAAGGGTAATTGAAGAATAAATGAAGATGTTGAGAATGGTTTGGTCATGTGGAAAGGATGAATGATAGTCGGTTGGTTAAGCGGTGTATAGTGTGAGTGTGTTGGGAAAGCCGACCGGCTGGGAGACCGAAGAGAAAATGGATCGAGTCGGTGAACGAATGTCTGAACGAGAGAAATGTGAGTTTGGCGAGGCCCGAGAAATAAAGGTGCATGATTAGGAGAAGAAACTGGCGGGTTTGTAATGCGGGGCATGTTGTTGGCCCACCTGGGCAAGGGGATGAACCCTTACATTGAGGAATTTACCATAGTGAGGGCCCGTTGCGGTCGCATGAAGCTCTAGGGTGGATTTTTCTGTCTGTGACGAGGTTTTCACTAATTAATGGCTAACAGAGGGGGCGGTTACAGGCCTGGGCTTTCTTTTTTCGACATTTGTCATATTCTCCCTACTGCTTTTCTTTTCGATGCTTGTAGCGCACCTTACTCCCAGTCTTGGGAAGAGAAGGTAGGTGATGAAAGAAAAGAATGATATATATAATATTTATATATATATATATATCTATTATATATATATATATATATATATATATATATATATATAGTATATATATATATATATATATATATATATATAATAATATATATATATATATTATATATATATATATAATATATATAGTAATATATATATATAGTTGGATAGGTGATTATAAAAGGGATGGTATAACAGGTGGTTTTGGGGTGTCAGGAGAAAATGATAATAGTAGGAAGGTGATTGATTTTTGTTAGGAGAGAGGTATGTGTGTAAGTAATACTTTCTTTAAACACAAGATTATTCCTAAGCTATAACTAGAGGTTGGTGTAGGTAGGGATGGTATCGAAGTGAAAAGTATGATTGACTTTGTGTTGGTGAAAAAGGAGATGTTGAAGTATGTGTTGGATGTTAAATCTGTGAGGGGTTAGGAATGGGATTATCGGATCATTATGTTGTTTTATGTAAAATTAAGTTAGTGGGGCCTTGGATGGAGAGGAAGGTGATTAGGAAGGAAGTGGGTAGAATTACGAGTGAGAAGTTAAGTGAACAAGGTAGTAAGGATAAGTATTTACGCGCTCTCGCAAGTAAATCAGTTAAATGTGAACAAGTTGAAACTGAACAAATCTGGAAGCAGTTGTTAGCAGTGCAAAGGAAGTATGTGAATGTGCTAAAGTAGGGAAGTAAGAATGTCAACAGTGAGTTGTGGAATGAAGAAGTGATGCAAGCGGTTAAAAGCAAAAAAGAAGCGTGGTTGAAGTACTAAAAGCCAGTGATGAAGTTTCAAAAGAAAATGCTTGGAATTATATAAGGAGGAAAAAAGAAATACTAAAAGTGCATTCATAAATGAACAGTTTGGAAGGAGGATGAATGGGGACTTACAAGGGAATAGCAAGCTCTTCTGGAAGGAAGCGCGAAAATTAAGAATGAGAATAAGGGGAATCTGCTTAAAATTATGAATAGGGATGGTGCTTTCGTAACTGATGAAACGGATGTGAGGGGAGTGTGGAAGGAACACTTCGAAAATCTGTATACCAGCATTGGCGTACATGAGGAGGTGATAGTGAATGTGTGTGGGATTGATGGTGCAAGAAGAATAGGTATTTTGGGGATGAGGACATTAGTAAGGAGGAGGTAATGGATATGAGTGGAGAAAGTAAGAAGAATTTGTAAAATCTGCAGGTATAAGATTGAAATTAATGGTTAAATGAATCAAGATGGAGGTGAGATGTATAGATCTGCATTGGATTGGAAGTTAGTGTAACAAAGCGTTTATGAAGGGTATTGTTCCGAGGGATTGAAGGAGAGCAAGTAATATACGCGTTTCTAATATAAGGGTTAACTGTGAGTATTATAGGGTAATTAGTTTATTGATGGTTGTAGGGAAGATATATGCTGGTATCTTTGTCGAAAGAGTGCGTCGAGTGACTGAAGCGAACCTGATTGGTGAAGGTGTGTTACGTGGCATCTTTGAAAAGAAAGCAGTAGAGAATATCGACAAAAGTCGAAGAAAGCCCAGCTTATCGCCCCCTCTGTACCATTAATTAAGTAAGAAACTCGTGCAATCCAGAAAAATCCACCTAAGTACGGAGCGACCGGATCCTCACTATGGTAAATCGTCAAGTGTAGGGTTCATCCTTTGGCCCAGACCTCACAAAACCCCGGCATTCTCTCCTATCATGCACCTTTCTTCTCGCCTCTGCCCAACTCACATTTCTCTCCTGCAAACAATTCCATAACTGAATTTATTTACTTTTTTCTCTTCGGTTTCTCCTGACGTAACGCACTCATTCAACGGATGCTACCGGTTTTAAACTGCCGATATCATTCATACCTTTCCCACAAAATGCCAACATCTCAACATACTTCATTTCTTTTTCTCTCGTTTACGCCTTTCTTCACACACAAACTCTCTATACGTTCATTCCTCATATATAAAATTCTTCTCACACCTACCACGCCCCTAAGATTGTCCATCTGAACACATTGACTTTAGATCTATACTTCTTATCTCCAGACCATAGTCTCATTACTATACAATAACACTGGTACAACATACCTCATGCAAGACCCTAGCGGCACTCCAGACCCTTAGGGTTCATTTTACGTTCAACTAACGATTAAGCGCACCAGCCCAGCCTTCCTGACCTTCACAAATTTCCTACACAAACTCTAATTTTATTTCTGTTTCCTTCTCATGCCAACAAACATACCCTAATATTTTACAACCTCAGAAGCATATACACTTCGGTTTTTCCAAGCTGCTCCCTCCTGCTCCCAGTCCCTCCACAAACTCACATACTAGATAACACGAGGGCTATCCATCACCATCTCCCACCCTCCCGCACTCCCTCCCCCGCATCCCCGCCCTCCTGCCCTCCAAAAAACTCAACAACTGTGGGGCTCGGCGCCAAAACCTTTATTTTTTATTATGTCCTTATATTCAAAAGGAAACAAAACAAAAAACAAACAACAAAACTACCATCTCACCTCTAAAACTTCCTACTCTTCCTTACTAATATCATGTCGTAAACAGGGGGAACCGCTTTACTTCATTACTTTTTCCTTCCAAACGCCATCGTAGCCATATCCTCCTCCCACCCTTTTTCCCCCCTCTCCCCATATTTTCCAAAACCAAAAACAACACACCAACACAACCCCAACAATCACAACAAACATCATGCCAAAATCTCTCTCTATACAAAAAAAACAAAAAACCCACACCACACACACAACCAGCACAATCTTTCTCAAACTCTTTCTCTTCAGTTCGCCACAACAGAACCCAAATGGATCCACACTATAATAGTTAGGATACCCTGGCCCCTCATCTCCATTCTCCATCATTCTAACACCATTTTCTGCCACCTCCCACCTCTAATTCTTTCATAACCCCTATCCATATATAATTGAAAAACCAAGGAAGACATAACCCAACACAAAGAAGAACAAACAACCAACACCTGTCTCACTCGCTGTTATACTTACCAATCACCTTTGACACCATTTATTCTTTACACACGCTTCTTATCGTCATACATACTTTTGTTTCCATTCAGAAGCTACCCCACACCCAATTATATTTCAACTAACACCTGCCAATAGAGCTTACCTATTGTTGAACCCTTCATAAAAACCGCCGTTGCAACAAATCCATAAAAACGTTAATACAATTATCTTCCTTCTCCCCTCATTTTCTCAATCATTTGTTTCATGTAAAGATTGAATTCCAAAAACTATCATCTAACCACTTCCTGAAAACGCACCTCTTGTTCTTCACAACCCCAATCAGTCCTTCAGTCAACTCGACGCACTCTTTCGAACCAAAATACCAGCATAACATCTTCCTTACAACACTCAATAAACTTATTCTTCTATAATTTCTACAGTTCCCCCTATCTCCCTTACCCTTATCGTAAGGCGTACCTATACTAATTACTGCTCTCCTCCAATCCCTCCGGACTATAACCCCTCCATAACGCTTTAAAATTACATAAAACTTCCTCCCCAAATCCAATCAATCACCCATCGGCTCTCTGTTCTTGATATTCATTTTCACCCAGTAATTTTATATTATTATATATAATATTTATATATATACTTATATATATATTATATTATTATATATATATAATATATATATATAATATATATTTTATATATAATATATGAGATAGACACACAACTGTGGGCGGGGCTACATAATTTTCATATCGCAGATGTTTGATAGGCGTATTGAACAAATAAACCCCTTAAGTAAATTTTTTTCAAATCAACAAAACACAGCGCCACAATCCCAATCAAACATTCACAAACCG